>BRZM01005354.1:0-13627 GCA_033238685.1 Lates japonicus | reverse complement strand
AACCATGTTAAGTATGTCCTGTTATGCGTGTTTCGAAAAGTCAAGTGCTGGCTGCGTAAGCAAAGACTTAAAAACTAGACGGTTGAAACTAAAAATGGTTTTAAGAACTGTCAACCTTATATAGGATATAGGTGAAGCATCATCTTTGAGGAAGAAGAAATGTGGTTAGAAAAAAATCTTAAATGATCACTTAATCATGAACATTTGGCGAAATCAAATCGTAATAGAATTAACAGTAGAACTCGTGGCTGTGTTTGGCAGTTAAAGTCAAGCATTTCCACACAAACAGTGCAACAAGAACTCAAGGGACTGGACTAAACAGCTGTAGCCATAGAAAACCAGTTATCAGTAGGGCTGATCATGTGGTCTGTTGAATCAGACTGACCCTGTTCACGGGAGTGATGGGGCTCAGGGTAGGAACAGAGGTGGATGAGGTGATGTATCCATCCCATGCCTTCTGCCTACAGTACAGGCCTGTGGGGGCAGTGTGGTACAGTCAGGGTTGGTTCAGTCGGTCCAGGTCCAAGTTCAGCAACATTAGGGGTCAGATGACACCAGTATGCACTAGTATATAACGATTCAAGATGACAGAATGAGATCATCATACCACAGGTCAGACCTTCACCCCACAGAATCTTTAGGAGAAGAGTTCCAACAGCAGTCAACTCCCACCATCAATACAAGAGCTTGGTGAAAATGAATGCAGCTCTGGACGAAATAAATGTTGTGATGTTGCATAAACATGAAATGATGCCAGAACAAATGTATGCTAAATCAAAGCTAAAAAGAAGCGGTCCCAACAAAATATATATCAGTTTGTTTCTCCACATAATGAACTAACCAGCAGATAAAAATAAAAAGCAGCAGCAGCTGGATCTCTACTTAATTCCATGTATTTTACTGGAGTCGTTTGTTTCCACTCAGCAACAGAGCAAAGACATAAAAGTGAACACACACAGACAGACACACACAGGTCTAAGCTGTACTGCAACGTCTGGTAAATCACAGGAATGATAAGTGGACAGTTTGATGTAGAAACCTCTTGTTTCTGACAGAGAACATCAGTGTGTGCAGATTTTCCCACAGAGCTGCAGACTGAGGGTCGAGTCATTAGTCAGCTCATTCACTAAATGATTTTATCAGTTCTGGTGCCTTCTCTTCACTGGGTTCCCATCAGTTAAAAGAAGTCACCTGACTCTCGAACTGACATGTGTCTGTTGTCTTGGTGAGGGCGTAATAACTTTTCTAGGGCCTTTGCTTAAAACCAGACTTTTATTTTGCCCGGCTGGCGATGGGGCGTAAATATGGGTCTGATGTTGTGTACATTCCTGAACACACGTCAGCAAATACTAATTCTGTACTTTCATTTACTACTTTCAGTAGAGACATCTCGATATTAAATACTGTGGCATTTACACTTCTGCTTGGTAAATGATCAGAATACTTCTTCGTCTTCCTTCCCAAACAGCAGGGGGCAGGTCTGACACCATGATGTGATGTGATACAGGTCTGTGAATCCCAGGAGCGAGAAAAAATCCAGTTGTTGCTAAAAATCAACTTTAAAAACTGAAAAAGTCAGTTTCTCTGAGAAAACTGCAAAATAACCGCGTCACCACATTTCAATATAAACCCTGAGCAGACAAATAAAGCCAATAAATATTTTACAACTCAAAGCTGACCTTGCACTGCAGGATTTTTTATATATTTGATCTCGACAACTTCTCAGAGACACAGTCAGACTATTCAGACCTGAACTGGTCAGAGATCGAAGGGCGACTCTATGTTTTCACTGAAGAACCATCAGAGTAGATGATTGATAAAAGCCGAGCTTCTTTGATAACGAAGAATTTAGTGACTCCAAAGTCCCATAAGCCACCTCTCAAGCTGGGTGGAGACGATCCATGATGATTGATTATCTATTTGAAGCGATCGCAGTCCAGAGGATTGAGTCATCATCATGGGAGAGGTGGGTGTTGTAGATAACTGTAATCCACAGAATCAGGCTCATAAGTGCTACCATGAGAAAAGGACCTGGAGAGGCAGTTTAGACAGACTCCTGACTCCACATCCACCCCAGCCACATCTCTCACCTGACCTTAACTAACCTTAACTAGCCAACCAACTCGTTCTTTTCCAGCAAACCACAACTCAACCTCAACAGGCCAAGTCAGAAAACGGTCAGATGTCAGTTACGGTTGTCGCGTCTCCACCATCCAGTCCAACTGCAGCTAATGAGCATGGGAATTCTTGAGTTATGGCCAAATCCCATGGCTAACAGCTGACAACCAAAAAAAATTGCAATCACTTCATCTGTGAGTTTGAATGAATGTTTTATTTCCAAATTTGAAGAAAATCCCTTGAGGTGTTCTGAGATATCCTTCAGGAGAAATTTATAGCTTGACCCAAAAATATGATGCCTTCAGACAAATTAGAGAGGGGTCAAGGCAGCAGAGAACGATTATGATGGTCACCATGTCAGATTGTTCAGTCATAGAGCCATAAATGTTTGCCATGTCTTGGCCGGAGACTGGCAACTCTACAAGTTGTGTTTCTACTCACGCCCTTTCAAACTGTCACTAACTTTCTAAGAAGAAAGGCTTTTGTAGAAGAGCTCAGAGCTAAATGAAATGACCAGTTGGAAGCTTAGTGGTGGAGACGTTGACGTCATGTGACCGTGGTGTAGTTGGTTTATAGCCTAACATTAGCTTTTTACTTCTGGAGATTGGATTTAGGCTTCAAACATCAGAATAGTGGTGTTCATCTGTGAAGATTATCTGATCAACTAAACCTGGAACTTCAGGGCTGGACTACAGAAACACATCATCACTGCAGGACTGTATGTTGTTTAATTATCAGTGACTGACCCTGAAACATCTTAAAAACATCACATCACTAACCACATCAGTTTCTTTCCTCTGTGTCTCAGAGTTCCTGAGTTCTCGTCAGATATTCAGGGATTTGGAGAATGTTTGAGCTGTAACAGGCAGATGTTTAACATTCAGGACACAGAGGACAGACCTCTCTGTGAAATCCTGTCATAATATCAGCAGGTTGCATAAGTTTGCCTGCAGGCAGGAGATGACTGAGGAATGATGAGGGTACCAGCAGAACAACAGATCACTCTCAGCCTTCAGAACTCCTCAGATTTAAAACGATTCAAGGTCGATTATTATCAGATAATCTGAGAGTCATTTCAGATACGAGTCTGTTCTGAGTGAGGTCACGGTTACCCACGCTCCATCTGTCTTTCATTAAGTTAAAAACTGCAGACTCAGCAGATTCTGTGAGGGAAAACAGCTGCTCAGAAAAATGTAATATTATCTTTTCCCTGAAGACGGGAACGAGGCTCGATGGAGGACTGAGACAGGAAGCAGGTCACAGAGACCAGGACTGAAAGACTTCAGCAGGAACAAAGTGATGGAGGCTGAGAGAGGTTAGATCCATGACGAGGAAAGTTCTGGAGGAAAGCTGGTTGATCCGAGTTTAAACTGCAGAGGAATCCGTTCTGTTCTGGATTCTCTGGACCCTGGTTCTATCCAGAGAACCAGGGTCCAGAACCAAGGTCCAGAACCAAGGTCCAGAGAATCCTGAACAGAAAAACCAAAGTTCATTTGGTGGAACAGGGGTCAAAGTGAAGAGTCAAGTCAAGTCAAGTCAAATCTTATTTATATAGCGCCAATTCACAACAGAAGTTATCTCGAGGCACTGTACATATAGAGCAGGTCTAGACCGTACTCTTTATCTTATAAAATTTACAGAGAGAAACCCAACAGATCCCACCATGAGCAGCACTAGGCGACTGTGGCAAGGAAAAACTGAGTGAGTGATAAATCTCACCTGTTCTACAGAAACTGAGTACATTTACTCACATACTTACTACTTAAGTACAGTTTTGAGGTACTTGTACTTTACTTGATTATTTCCATTTTCTGCTGCTTGATACTTCTGCTCCTCCACATTTATCTGATGCCTACAATTAGTTTGCAAATAAATATTTAATTTAAAAAAACACAAGTTCATAAAATAAAATGTACTTTTAAAGATTAAAGTAGACTTGTCTGACTCTTTTCCCGTTAAACATTTCACATGCTTTCATTTAAATTACTCAGCTGAGACACAATAAGGTCAAACATTTCACAAAAACCCAAAGATTCAGTCCAAAGTCCAGAAAAACAAATTGATTCTTAACCAGTGAATCATGTGACGACCCCTCAGGTGAATCTGGTGACCTTTATGGGGGCATGGCCCCTAGGTTGGGAACCAGTAGACTAAATTGTCTGACTGTACTTTATGTACATTCTACTGATGATACTTTTGAACTTTTACTCACGTAATAAAAGTAACTTCCTGTCATTTATGAATCAGTTTACCTGCAGTCAGACTGCAGCAATGCATTCACTGACACATCCTCACAGGACCCACCCAACAGGACAATCTGAACACTTTACTCCAGGGAGTTGTGTGGATTTCAGGGGAACTGGGGGAAAACTGGACTCAGTGATTCCTCTGTAAATCCTAAACCTCAGACTGTGCAGGAACAGATCTGATGACTGTAACACCTGAACCTGCATCAGCAGCAGCTTCACCTGCTGTTTAACCTGTTTGACTGCTTTTAATGAGTCTGTGTTATGTTTATGAATGCAAGACATAGCAGCAGCAAGTGGGATTAACGATCATTTCTTTCATCTAGAATCTCTGGTTGTGGCATCAAACCATGATTCACTTTTCTTCTCATGTTCAGGAAACTCAAAGGAACAGATCACAGTGAACACACTCTGGTTAAAGTCCGGCCGAATTCTGGAAATCAAACTTTTTCATTAAGTTTAAAGAAAAGAGAAGAAGCATGAAGCAGCTCATGTTGGATTCAATTTCATCAAATCTGAATCTTCTCTAATCTCTCATCAAATCCCATGAAGTTTATCTTCCATCATTAGTCAGTTATTGATTAATAACTCCAGGTCACAGGCTGAGGTCGGATCTGTGACACATCTGGAACAAATCTGGGTCCTCACAAACCCTAAGCTCCAGATGTTGTGATCGTTTCTCTGGAGAAAAGTCTCCTCTCTAAAGAAACAACGTTTGCGAGTCCAGTCAAATAAGATGGTGCATTCAATTTACACCGGAAGTCAGAACTGGAAGTGACGTCACCTACGAGTTGACGGCGTTCCAGTTGAGAAGTCGGAAAAACAGGAAAGTCTTCGAGTATCAACAAGTTCAAAACAAATCTGCTCCACCTGAAGAACACCTCAGCTAACCTTAGATTTTAATACCAACACTTGAATGTTCTTAAAAAGATGTTCACATTAAACCATGAAGGTGAACTGATTCAGACGTATCTCAGACTAGCCGTTGTTAACAACAGTTGATAACAACGCTCTACAAACAGCGTAGCAACATGTCCACATATAAAACCTGAACAGTTCTCTGTGTCTGACTGACTTCATGTGAAACTAATGAGACTGAGCTGCTATAAACAGGAACATTAGCAGAGTGTTCACTGCTGTTGATGTGAGGAGCAGCCATCTTGGATTCTGATGTCGGGGTTGGTGGAGTTGCTCTGACTTCAGGAGGCGTTCAGGTTCAAATGTCTGACTTTCAGACTTCAGAGAAGAACCGGAACGCACCAAGAGAAAGACAAAACGTTCTGTGAGAGATTCATTAGCGCTGAAGCTAATGAATGATTTGGGGTGTTAGCTGAACAGGAACTGGATCCAAAGTGGAACCAGAATCAGAGTCCAGTAGAAACTGGTTTCCTCTGACCTCTGACCTCCTCTCTGAAACTTTGCAGAGACACAAAGTGAAACTTCCTGGTTTTGTCTCATGAACTAAACCTCAACACAGCTTCTAAAACCACAAGCCCACAGACTGAAGCTTTAAGATCCAGTTTCCTGGTTCTGGCTCAGTCTCATGTCGTTCCTGTGACGTTCAGTTTCAGTCGTTGAAGGTCATAAAGTCAGTGAAGGTGTGTCTGTTCTTTTCCATCAGGACTCTGTTTTATTACCTGTAAAACTTTAACTGACCAAACACTAATCCTCAGACAGAGAGAGAGTGTTTGTGTGGATTAGACAGAAAGAACGAGGAAAGAAGTTCAGCTAAATACTATTAGCTCTTCCTGTTCCCTCGTCCCAAAGTCAGTGTGTTTCTGGTTAAATGTCTGAAATAAGGTCTGTGGTTTTAACACAAGCTCAAGACATTTTCAGGTTTTATTCTCCGACATAAAATGGGTCAGTAAATCCCCCACTCCTGATGTTTGAAGCTTTTACGTGTCTTAAAAAAGGCGGTTGCTAACGAGTGTCTAAATGAGACTACAGAGGTTGTCAGACCTGACTAATGTTTCCTATACTGCAGTGCATCATGGGTAAATAAAGCAGTGTGATGTGTTCAGTTCAGATGGACTCTGGGGTGCAGGTTGCCAACAGTGTAAAGGGGTCAAAGGTCAGAGAGTTCAGACAGAGACAGAGGTTCTGTCATTTCTTCTGGTTCATTTTTCTACAGGAAGTTAAAACGTCTCAGTCAGCGGGGTGGGGGGTGGGGGGTGTTTAAGGAGGCGGAGCGACAGATGGATACAGAGAGAAAACACTGGTCCTGACTCAGCAGACGCCAGTGAGGATGTGTCAGTGAACGCATCACTGCAGCTGAATGAAGCCTCAGTGTGAACATGTCAGAGACAAACACTGACCCTCTGTGGTCATGTGACCGTCTGACGGCCACATGTCAAACTGAGGACGACTCGGATGTTGTTGTCGTCTCATCGTGTCGTCTGCTCTCAGCTCATTAACGTCTGAACATCAGTCACAACAAACTGTCACTTCTCTGTTACTTTGTCTTTTTCTGAGAATTTATTGGAATCAAACAGGAAAATCAACAAATGTCTTCTATCAGTTTGTGCTGTTTTCCAGGAAGTATCAACTGTATGTTACTAATATTTTTATTTTACAGGTTTCACATTAAGAAATGCAAACGAACAACTTGGTTTTCACAGAGGAGATCAGACAGAGCAGAGACACCATCCTGACACTGTAAAAAACAACAGTTTTTGTTCTGAGTTGTTGGTTTTTCCTCCATTCAAACCATAAAACTCACATACTTGAAACAAAAGCAAAGGTTTGTTTAACGACAGATTCTCAGACCAACATTGAGTAAATCAGAGAAAATCTGAAGATAAACAACTTTACAGACCTTATTTTGCCCTGGGTTTTGTCTGTCAGGACAGGAACGCCTGCAGACAGAACTCAGGGCTGAAGAACAAACCTTGTTAATGTTTTGTTGTTTGTTTGTTGTTTGTCTCCTCAGGAAATTCAAAACGGATGCACCTGAACGTCTCAGGTAAATCCACCTGATGACACCTGTCCCCACAGCTAAAGTCTGAAACAACATCCCACCATGACTCAGTGAATCACTGACGATTCCTGCTGCCTCAAACGCATCGTCTGCGCTGACAAGTCAAAGTCATTCAGTCTGCACAGTCCGAGTCCATCAGAGTCAGACCCGGGATCAGGATCAGGACCAGAGTGAGAGCAGGAAACACTCTGATCTCACCTGTCCTTCACACCTGTAACCAACCTGTGAAATCACCCACACACCTGGGTCCAATCAAACCAATCAAACCTCTGTACAGGGCTGCAAATATCAGCAGAAATCTAACGTTTGAATCAGTTTTCAAACGGAAACATTGAAATGATTCAGTTTCAGCTTCTGAAATGTGAAGATTTTAATGATAAATGTGTGAAGTTTAAACTGACACTTGAACGTGTCACCTTGGACTTTCCACTCATTTCTAACAGTTTTATAATAAATCCAATAAAATAACTGAGTGTGATTCTGATTAAAACCTGAAAACATCCACGCGCCGTTTAAACCTCTGAGCTCTGCAGGTTTAAACCGAGTTCACTTGACTTACTGCAGGGAGCCATGGTGGAGGATCAGCGGCTCAGTCTGTCATCAGAACCCGGGCTGAGGCGTCACAGGCGCGGACACAAGAGTCAGATCGTCTCGGCGGTAAAAGTGGAGCTGCAGACCGGCTCACCTCCGTCCCTGTACTCAACTGCTGGACTGACAGAGACTCCACTGAACCCGCAGAGAGAGGGAGAGAGGGAGAGAGAGAGCAGCGGGCGTACAGCTCATGCTGCGTTCAGGCGCGGTCGGAAATGGCGAAATGAGAAAGGGAGCGGCGCGTTAAAGGATCGTCAGATTGGTGATCTGTTGATTTCCCCTCAGTAAAGTCCTCTGTCCCCTAAAACAAGTGATTTTCTGTGTTTCATGTTGATGACGTGAGTCCTGGAGATAAAACATAGGACTAGTAAAAAAGTCCTGAGAGAGAAGTTAAACATGTTTTAATTCAGTCTCTACATATTATATTATAACGTCCAGTTTTACATTGAAAGAGTTCTTGGTTGCTGTAACTGCTCCTCCTGTTCATACAGTCAGAAAGCACTTTATTAGGAACACCTGGACCCAGTTAAACCAACTGGTTTTTACTAAGCCTAGTCCTAGGTCAGACCAGTCATTAGAAAGGACTTAAGGTCGGTTAGATTCACCAAACTTAAGCCTAGTCTTAAATCTGCCTGGTCTTGGCCATGTGCATGAAATGCTCCCTTTGCATTAAAATGAAGCACAATCAACCAGTTTGCGATGCCAGGTATCAGTACGCCTGGATTCCGCAGTCCAGGTGAGGAACTAAAGCTCGATAATGGCCGTATCATAAAGAATCTCGAACAACCAAAGGAGGCTGAGAGTAGAGCTGCTGCTCCTTCACGTTGAAAGGAGCCAGTTGGGGTGGTTCAGATGCCTGAACATCAGGATCCTCCTGGGCACCTTCCAATGGAAGTTTTCCTCCAACCAGGTGGACACCTTGGGCTAGACCCAGAACTCACTGGAGAGATTATTATCCCATCTGACCTAAGAACGCCTCAGGATCCCCCATCAGGAGCTGGAAAATGTTGCTGGGGAGATGGATGTCTGGAATACCACCACCACAATAAGTGGAAGAAAACAGTTGCAGTGTGTTGTGGTCCGACACAAACAGATCAGCTCAAACAGATCTCTCCTGTAGAATCAGAATCTCTATCAGCTCCAATCAATTGCTTCATCTAAAAGTCTGCTTGTTGTAAAGTCTATAAATGAGATGCACCACTGTCTCACCAGCTGCAGTTATTATTAGTAACAATAGAAATGACCTAACCTCTGACTGAGCATCTGCTCCTGACTTGGCGTAAGATTTACAACCGGTCTTAGCAGGAAGAAGGTTTAAGCCTAAAACCAGTGTAACTACAAGGTCGGACTAAAACGCCAAGTTAGCTGAAGACCAGTTTGGGCATTCAACTCTTCTACACCTGCTCATTCATGTAAAGTAGTTCTTGGTGATGAGAAAGGTCAGAGGTCACGGTCAGACTGGTTGGAACTGACAGAAAGGTCCAACCTTGAGGCGGACGGACTACAACAGTAGAGGACCATGTCAGGGTCCACTCCTGTCAGCCAAGACCAGAACAAGCTCTTCAAAATTGGACCGTTGAAGACTGGAAACACGTAGTCTGGATTTCTACACAAATCCACGCACCAAACCCTGATTATAAAGGTTTGACCTTTCATAAGAGACATGAGACAGTTTCAGCTTTAAGCAAAGACCCATCCAGTCCTTCTGTTACTCTATTACTTTCTATTACTGGACACCAGACTAAACTGTGACCATGCACCAGAGGAAAACCAGAATCCCTCCTGGGTCCTCCTGGTTAAAGTCTCTGCCTCAAAACGTCAAATGGCTTCCTGTTTCTACTCTGCTCATTCTTTCTCCTGAACCTTTAAATCTGTTGCTTTTCATTCAACAGGAACTTTATTACAGTGTGTGTGTGTGTGTGTGTGTGTGTGTGTGTGTGTGTGTGTGTGTGTGTGTGTGTGTGTGTGTGTGTGTGTGCACGTGCACATTCCCGTAGCCGACAATCATCGCTCAGTCAGCTGGTAAACACACACACACCTCACAAAAGACCTGACACAATACAACTCATTAACTCTGCTTTCAACACTGGTCAACACATACACACACACACACATACACACACACACACACACACACACACACACACACACACACACACACACACACACTAACCCTGTCACCATGCAGAGTCACGGACGACCGACCAGAAAAAGCCTGAACTCCTGCCGATCAGTTTGTCGACTGATTTTGGTGCCTGATAACCGACAGAGTGAGACCTCCTCAAGTGGTTGACTGATCTGGGATAAAATTCAGGAGTCTGTTCTGAACAGGACAGAATATGTCTCTGTGTCTCTGGACCTGATATCATTCATCACTTTCTCTCTCCGGCCTGTCTGATCTCAGGCCGATCCATCATGGCTGTTGTAACCAATGCTCAGAGACTTTATCTTTTAAATAATGACCAACAGAAATTCTCCAGGTCAGAAAACTCACCAGAGTTACTCAACTCTGTTGAGAAACGTGTGTCAGGACATTTTCATCATTTCTCCTAAAGCTCTCTAATTGTTTCCTTAGAGGTTTGTTGTGTCAGTGTTCCCACGGACAGATTCAAAGAAAACAGACATGCTAACGCCCCCTTTAGCTCCTTTTATACGGCCCTGTTCAAGGCAGGAATGTTGCACTGTTATTCCACCTCAGTGAAGAGGGGGCGTCGTGGTTTATATCTGTGAGTAGAATCAATGCAGAGGCTACGCTGCTGTTAGCATTTGTTTGCGTTCCTCTGCAGTTACACCAGCAAAACACTAGGTGGTGGTGGAGTTTCTGTGCTGCAGACGTTGACCAGCAGTTAGTTAACATGCTAACATGCTGACATACTAACCTGCTGGACCAAGGAGAAAACTGAAAATATGAGACGTTGTTAGTTTTGATGCCGAACTGTGTGGGTGTAGTAAAGTGTGTTGAAGTTGTTTTTAATCCTCCGTGTATTGACTCATAAACTGGAAACAGAAATTATTTCAGGATTTTGTTCCTGGAAACTGAAGTGATGGACAGTGAAGTGAAACCTGAAGATGAAGGTTTGTGTTAAAAGAGAAGTGTTAAGTTTGTGAATAAATGTAAGAGGAGAAAGTGTCGCTGACTCAGCAGCTGCTGGTTTAATAACAGAGAGAGTTTGTGGTCGTTTCAGGTCAGTGGGTTAAAAAAGGAGAAGTGCGATCGGTCAGAAGTCTGAGTCTGATTCTACTGCTGACAATGGTTTAATGAGGTTTCACATTCAGCCTGAATCAAAAACAAAACTCAGGTCACTTTATCTAAACTCTAAAATCACTGATTTATCTTTTTAAAAAGAGTCTGGAGACGCTGAACGTCTCTGAGCTGCAGCTTCTCCTCTCAGTCTCTCACGTCTCTGATGTTTGATTAAGAGGTTTTTAGTTGTAAAAGTGTCACATGTAGAAAAATAGAAATCACTGCTATGTGAATAACTAAGTCCATTCTCCTTTGAAAGTGCTGATAAAGCATATTTACTCAACTCCCATTCTCTCACGTTAAGTCTTTATTTAGCAAACAGCCCCACTCCTCCACCTCCCCAAACACCAACTTCACTGGTTAAATAAACCACAGAGGAGTGTGAAGGTAGATCAACAGTTAAAGTAGAAACCTCAGTCTTCAGGGTTCTGATCTGTGTCACATGTCCAACCTCTGTCTTCTTGTTTCCTGTCTGCTAAAAGTTAAAATACCAAAAATTAATATTAAAAAATAAACAAATAGCTAACCTAGCAAATTACCTTAGCTAGCTATTTTCACTATTTTTGGTAAAGGAGTGACAATCAAAAACGCTGACCTAGCTAACGCTGACATGAAACTTGCTACGAGCCACATCCTCATATCACAGTTGTCAGTCCTTTTCTGTGTTGTGCAAAAATAGTGAAAATAGCTAGCTATGATCGTCTGTTTTCACATTAGCTGTTTGAAGACAGCTAGCTAACACGAGCTTTATTCACCTCAGCTGAGCAGCACAGAAAAGAACTGACAACTGAAACATGAAGATGTGGCTCATAGCAAGAAACACCCTGTAAAACCCAGAGCTTGTATCATGGGGACCTGCTTTAACTAGCAGGTGCTAATTTTAGCTAGGTTAGCTGGCTAACGTTAGCACCCACTGGCGTCAAACTTAGTTGAACCAGGAAACAGTATTTTCATCTGTCGTGACGTCAGACTTAGGCAGATATCTCTTCTCTACGTGACAGACATTTTTAATAAAGTCTCGGTACAGATGTTCCAGGTGTTCTGGGTCTGGCATCACATGGTGTCAGACCAGAACCAAACCTGTTACAATCCCCTTCATTAGCCCTTTCAAGACCTTTAAGGCCTTAAAGAATCCCTTAAAACCCTGGAGAGAAGAGCTGATCCTGGATCAGACTCTGCTGCTGCTCTCTGGACAGATTTCTGTCGTTCAGGCCTCACACATCAGACTGGGTGTTACGGTCCTGAAACAGGAAACAGTCCTGAAACAGGAAGCCATGATTACTTCCACCCAGCATGCACTGGGCTCATCTTGGCAGGATTTAACCAGGAAGTAGCAGGACAGAAAATTAAGGTTTGGACTGGACTCGTACTGAGAGATCAGGTAGTATTGAGGACCTGGATTCACCCCGACTGAATCAGTCTGTCAGCACACACACACACACACACAAAGGAAGGCGTCAGTCAGCACACACGCCCAGCTGAGGAAACACACTCAGCGGTAACAGGAGATACTTTAATATTCAGAGCAGGAAGTCAGACTGAGGCTGAAGAGGAACAGGTTTCAGTTTCATCTCCGTGTCCAGGACAGACACAGGGCTGGTTAGCCTAGCTTAGCACAAAGAGTGGAGGCAGAGGGAAACTGTTAGCCTAGCTTAGCACAAAGAGTGGAGGCAGAGGGAAACTGTTAGCCTAGCTTAGCACAAAGGTGCAACAAGGAGACAGAGACAGCTGTAACCATAGTAACATATTTCAGACCAACAGACTGACCAACATCATCCGCAGAGCCATGACAGTAACACACAGACACACACAGACACACACTCATCAAAACACTGAGATCTGACTCTGGTTTTCAGCACCAGCTGAGTCCAGGAATCATTTTCTGCTGATGTGAAAATAACTGATGATTTATGATGTGAAAACTGAACCCTGGAGCCAAAACCTGCAGGACTCCTCTGAGTCTGTCAACACCTCCACCTGTGAGTTCAGCTGCTTCTACTCCGACTGACTGAGGAGACACTTTATCATCAGACACAGACGCTCCCTCTACCTGCAGAACTCCATCCAGAATCCTCCTGGTTTTAACTTTCCTTCAGTGTCACAGTGAAACAGTGAGAGTCGTCTGAACATCCACAGAGACGCTGACACCAGGAGCTGATCACAGATTATTCTGCATATTTCATTTTCATTGTCTGTTTGTCTGAACGTCTCTGTTTGTTTTGTGTGTTTTTATTATTATTATTTATTTCCTTGTCACTTGTTTTTTATAAAGAATAAAACAGATGAAAAACGTCGTCATTAGACGACGCAGCTCTTACCTTTCTCTTCTTCTTCTTCTTCTTCTGCAGAATTAAAGATAATAATCCATGTCTTCTCCTCAGGACTGTGACATCTCTGTGTCCACACAGTGTGTGTGTGTGTGTGTGTGTGTGTGTGTGTGTGTGTGTGTGT
>BRZM01005349.1:39211-50901 GCA_033238685.1 Lates japonicus | reverse complement strand
CCCCCTTTTTTCCCCTCAGCCTCTCTCTGTCTCAACTTTTTTCCTCCCTCCCTCCCTCCCTCCTCCTCCTCCTCTGTGTGTTTTTTTAAAATGATTTGGGGAGAAGAGGGGAACAAGCATTCGGAGCTTGGCTGACGGTGCAGGCGGGAGCGTCCTCATAGGCAAACAGGAGCCTGAAGGGCAGCACACAGAGGACTGAAGAGGCTTGGGGGGTGTTTTGGATCTGATGCACAAACTAAAAGATTGACTGACTGACAGAGGAGACAAGCAGAAGGAGAAAGAGAGGACATATAGATTTTAACAGACTCTTAAACAACACATTTACTCAAACAGACTGTACAAAAAGCGAGACAAAAGCCAGATATACTGTACAGATTTATTTTCGTAGAAAAGAGAGGCAGGCAGATACCTTGTGAGCAAGCCTAAATATTTTTCCAGACGGGACCGTAGTTTTCTTCCACTGGAGAGGAAAGAGGCAGATGAACAGAGGCACATTTTGAATGAAAGGAGAAGAATCCTCCTCCTTCATCCAGCAATGCATTTGAGGAACTTTGCACTGGACTGTTGCTGTCTGCAATGTTACTGGACACTGATGCAGGCATAAGACACACTTATTTTCACTGAATTATTTTTGAGAAGGAGGATCCACCTTGTTCTTTTGTTTTTTCTTTTGTTAAACAAACCTCTTCTTCGGTGCAGGTGTCGTACTGACTGTCACTATGTTTTCTCAAAGGTACTCTTTAACACCGTTGTGGACTTCTTGTCTTCTGGTCCTGTGCATCCTGAATGTATGGACCACAGCCTGGCCAGCTGCCCAGCAATCCCAACCTCAGCTGCAGTCTCGCCGGTCCAGGCAAATGTCACCCGCAACCACTTCCTCGTCAGCCGGCAACCTGTCAGAAAGTGCAGAGAGCAAAGTGGAGCGCCTCGGCCAGGCTTTCAAGCGTAACGTCCGTGAGCTGCGAGAGAAAAGCTCCTGCTTGGACCTGGTCTTCCTGGTGGACGAGTCGTCCAGCGTGGGGGCCAACAACTTCCTGAGTGAGCTGAAGTTCGTACGCAAGATGCTGTCCGACTTTCCCGTCGCGCCGGAGGACACGCGGGTGGCGTTGGTCACCTTCTCATCCAAGACCCATGTGGTGACGAGGGTGGACCACATCTCAGCGCCTAAGTCCCACCAGCACAAGTGTTCCCTCTTCAACCAGGAGATCCCGGCTATCAACTACAGAGGAGGCGGCACCTACACGAAAGGAGCCTTCCAGAGGGCAGCGGTGAGTCAGACATAGAAATAAAGTGAAAGTGCCTTTAATGCCTCTTAGATTTTGCTCACTTTCTCTTTACCCCCTAACTTGCTTTTGCAGAAACCTTTGCTATGTGTGTGACTGCACAGTATCTATTTGTGCGTGTGCCAGTTCATCTGCAGCCTGCTTTGTGTTTAGGGAGTGATTGTGACTCAGTGAGGTTGATGTTAATGACGCCCCGCATGGCCTTGGTGCTTCTGCTCCTGCTTCCTCTAAATTACACACCAGCAGATAGTGAGGGGAAGCCACTTGCCGGCTAATTGTTCAGGAGTTTCCAGTGATAAAAATACCATTAAGAGTGAGCACATACTTGTGCAGACAAACACACAGATGCAAGCACGTAGAAACTCATAGGTGGAACAGATAACAAGACTCACATAAATCAAGTCACGGATTTTTCATCGGTGCATGTGAAGCGTGGGCAGTAGGTCTCAGTGTTACTGATAGTGTTTTGTCTAATACTCCTTTTGCCTTCATTACTCCAGACAGTTTTGGCTCCTAAACAGAAGCATTACAGGCTGTATGGCTGCATTTGTTGTGCAGGCAGGACTTGGGGGTGGGGTTATATAAAGGGTCAAAATGTTAGCTTGTTTATGGTTTGTTGATTTGAGCTGCCTGACACCCAGCCGCTTGCATGCATACTCAAACACACATGCAACCCAGGACATATGGCACAGTTCATCCGTCAAGTCCAAACAGTCCAGCTGTAAAAGCTGTGTTGGTGGTAAAGGGGCTGGTCCTGTATAAACACACACACCTCAGCTCATGCCTCAGATCTGCCTTCAGTTAGGAGCTTGGTGAGACACTGAATGTGTTTGTGTGTGTGTGTGTGTGTGTTTTTTATAGATCATACAGGAAAAAATTCAGGTGCTTTTGGGGTCTGCAAACTTGTTAAGAAGCCTGTTGTTGAGCTACCTTCTGTTATTTTACAGTTGGATGAAAGGAGAAATTGCTAAAGTCATGGCAGGGTGACAAATATGCAAAACAGATGTTATGACTGGGTCTGGGTGCACCAAAGTCTGAAAGCAGACGCAAACTTCACTGACTTAAATGCAGTCCCACATGAAAACAGAGCTGTTCAAATAGCTGCAGCATCAACTTGCTTAAAGTCAAAGGTGGCTGAAGTGCAGCAGTGACTACATCCAGTCAAATATCACCATAAGGTAAAAAACCATCAGTTTTAACAAATATATTTTTAGAAATAAAAAAATGTGTTGCATTTTAAAACCAACAATCACGAGCACTTCATTAGGAACACCGCACTGATGCTGGGTAGTTCCTCTCTTTGCTCTCAAACCAGCCTCAGTTCTTCGTGGCATGGATTCAACAGGATGTTGCAAACATTCCTTTGAGATTCTGGTCCATGTTGACATGACTGCATCACATGATTTCTGCAGTTAGTCAGCTGCATATTCATGTTGCCAGTCTCCTGTTCTACCACACCTCAGAGGTCTTTTACTGGTTTCAGATCCGGTGACGGCAAAGGTCACTGAAGTCGCACTTCAGTTACGGTCATGTTAATGAAAACAGGTTGATTTCTGCTTTGTTACGCAGTCCATTATCATGCTGGAAGTAGTCATTAGAAGATGGTAGATTGTGGCAATAAAGGGATGAACATGGTCAGTAACAACACTCAGGTAGGCTGAAACATTCAAACGATGACTGATTGGTTTGGTCCATGCATTCATGCTGTTGAAACCATCTGCTGCCTCTGCAGAAATCCAGATTCATCAGACGAGGCTTCAAGCTTTTCCAGTCTTCAACTGTCCAGTTGCGGTGAGCCTCTGTCCGCTGCAGCCTCAGATTACTGTTCTTGGCTGACGGGAGTGATGTGTATCCCATCCACCTCAAGGCTCAATGTGTTGTTCATTCTGAGATGCTTTTCTGCTCACCACAGTTGTAAAGACTGGTGATCTGAGTTACCGTTGCCCTTCTGTCAGCTCTAACCAGTCTGGCTCATTCTCCTCTGACCTCTCTCAACAACAAGGCATTTCTGTCCACAGAACTGCAGCTCACTGGATGGTTTTTGTTTTTGGCAGAGTAAACTCTAGAGACTCTTGTGTGTGAAAATCCCAGGAGATCAGCAGTTTCAGAAATACTCTAACTAGCCCCTCTGGCACCAATGGTCCTGCCACAGTCAAACTCACTGAGATCACATTTTTTCCCCATTCTGATGTTTGATGTGAACATAAACTGAAGCTCCTGACCTGCATCTACATGATTTTATGCACTGCACTGCTGCCACATGATTGGCTGATTGGATAATTGCATGAATACGCAGGTGTACAGGTGCTCTTAAAGTGCTCAGTGAGTGTAAATCACTTCAAAATGTTCTAATGTTGTATGAATGCACCACATCAGCCTAGTTTTTCAGACAAAAAGTTAGGTAAGCTGACTTTTGGCAGGTTTGCCCTCCACTTCATCCCTGTTTAAAGCTAATAGCCTTGGACCGTATCCTCCGGCTTAGCGCTGAAAGCTTGGCCCTCAGGACAGGTTTTCAGCTCACCCTCCTTAGTTAAGTGCTGATAAGGAGCCTGTTGGCTGTGTCCCAGCTACTAAAGACCACAACAATACCAAGAAAAGGCTTTCTGGAGGAACTTTAGTGCCTTATCATTATTCACAAACACTCAGAATGTTTTGGGTGATTTATCAAGTGATGTAGTAGTCTGAATCATCCAAAGGTGACAGGGTGTATTGCTGCTCAGGCTCTTAAGTTGGCTGTTATTGATTAAAAGTCTGATTAAATAAAAGATTGAATTTCACTCTGATATCCACGTATCATAGCCAACAAACACTCATGGACCTCTTTCCAGTATGGCATCTGCGTGGTGAGAGTCCGTAGGGTGACTTGAGTGATGTATGAGTAATGGGAGAGGTACGTGCAGCCTACACAGAGCTGAGATTTTTTGGAAAGATAGATGAGCCTAGCAGATACAGACGGAGGCGAAGCACATCAGCCGGTGCTCCAGAAACCACCCCACACCTGATAGATTCAGTCTGACGTTTACTGTGTCTTTGGATGATCAAGGAAGTGGTGTTGAGAAAAAAAAAAAAGAAACAGGCCGTCTGTGATTTATTGCCCAATCTTTGGGTTTTTTTTATCGTCCGCCTGAATCTGACTGGAAAGAGAAAAAAAAGAAGTGTTTGTCGTCTCTTTCCATTAGCCGTATAAAGGATGGGTTTGCTAACACTAATCTACAAGCCGCATATCCGCCTGTCATCGTGTACTGACTGAACCGTAGGGCAACTGTCTCAATATGTGAGTGCGCTGACCTGGGATTTTGCGATGTGTGCGCGTGTATGTAATTAGTGAATCTGTGCTTTTGCCCCTACACGTGCCCTCATGTATTTGTGCTCCCATGTATCCATCTAAGGTTTCAAGGGAAAATTAGTCGCGTATGTGCACGTGTGTATAAGTCAATGTGACGTGTGCGAACGTGTGCATCTGTGTTAGAAAGAGAGAGAGAGAAACGAGGAGAGAGAGAGAGAGAGGATAATTGAGAATTGCAGTATAATAATAATGATGCCATATTTTATTCCCTTGGCTGGTCTTGGCTGTTCTAAGTGCTGTAGAAAGCTGGAATCCATTAAGAGAGACATTTTTCCACCAGCCGTGCATGTAGAGACAGGGCTCTCCTCCAGCACTCTTCATCTCTGTCTCTCTCTGTCTCTCTGCTGTCTGTCTGTCTTTTCACCTAATACATCATACAGTAGGTTTAAAGCAAGCTTATTTTGGAATCAGGAGTTTATCACTTAGTTTAGGCAAATATTGTATTTAGTGTTAAAATAATATAAACAGTAAATACACTTGAAAATATATTGAACAAGTGAGAAATGTTTTTATCAGTACAGAGAGTAAAGTGAGGTAATATAAGCTGGTTATAGCCAATTACTCACTTTGCCATTCTCTATGTCATATGCTTCAAGAAACTAGGTGTCAAAAGGCAAAAATGTACTGAAGGGCCTCACTCGACAGCAGGCTCCATCAGAACTGTTTCTCAGATGGTCACATAACCTCCAAAACCCTCCTCCCACCTTTTCCAACATCAGAAATGTGTGAGAATCTGTGTCCGACCATTTCTGTCTGTCTCTGAAACTGATGATCTGACATTCACACCCACTTCACACTGTAATTGGTGAGAAAGTAACCAAGGATTAAATTTCACTCTTTAGCTCTGTTTTGTTACACAACTATGTGTGTTAGTTTTCATTTATGCAAGTGAATGCAGCACTATGGATATCTTCCTGTAGAGACTGCCTGAAAATGTGCACCATTATCTCCGTTTTTAAACAATATCGCATCTCCTCCCTCAGAATGACGGCCGGCTTTTTACTCTGCGTCAGTTTGGACACTTGTGGTAGGAGCACACGTAAGCTGCGAGATGCAAACAGTCTTTCTTTGAAGGCACTGATGGTTTTGCAGTCATTTACACTTTGGACTGATGTAGAATTAAATAAAGAGACCTCTGCACACCAGGCCAGTTGCTGTGTGAAGTGGACATAATGTGTCTGTATAATGTATGTGAGGGTAAATGTCATATGCTCTGAGTTTATTAAGAGTGCAGCTCTTTGTCATGATGATTCACAGCGCCTCATTTCGGGATCTGTCTCTCCTCAGCCTCGCGTCAGACATGATAACCTCGTAACTGATGACATCACTCACCCTGTAGTTTTCCAGTGCTTTTTCCTGACTGTCATACAAAGGAGCTGATTGATGACTTTCAGTAAATGTTTTCAGGCCCTTGAGGAATAACCACAGTACTGTACCTGAGACAGAAGTAGTTCACATCAACTTGTCCAAACTGAATCATATTCTCCTCCCCCTCAGCGCACTGTAATTGCTCTGAAAAAGTCAATCCATTTTCCTGTTCTTTTTAGCTCTCATTTTATTTATTTTCCATGCATTTACATGACCAAATATCTTCGAGGCAATATGGCTCAAAGCCTTTCATTTTATTCTGTTGGTTGCTGGTAATCTTGTTGATCCAGGAATTACGTTTTTTTCCATTGTTGCTTTTATTATAGCTTGCTTTGGATACGAGTGTCAGCCATAAAAATACAAGGAGAGAAATGACTGTATCTGTAATAGCCAGTTGAAAATCCCTGCCATCACTTGTTTTTTGTCTGATCGTTTGTCACCATCCTGAAGATTTGCCTCTGGGTTGCCATGCATTGCCAGATAAAACCCCCTCTCGCTCTCCGCAGGCAGGCGCGGCTTTGGCAAAGAAACACTGAGCACTAAACTGGTCTTGGCGGCCTCACTGTGTCAGTCTGCCTTCACAGTTGCATAAGACGCAGACAGATGGGCAGCGTAAGAGAGATGATGAAAGAGTGGGAGAGTGGGAGAAAGATGGAAGAATGAGAGGAAAAAAGTAGAGGGGGAAAAAGCCCTGGATCGAGGAATTGAGAGGAAGAATGTTGCTCTTACTGGTGGCTATTCACAGTAATGTTTTTACCTGACTGACGGTTAGTTAGTGGTGTGATGCCTTGTCTGAATCTAGGTCAAAACAGATATTGGAGTAGTTTACCAGCGTTAAAAAGAGCCACTTAATAAAAGGAGCTTTCTGCTCAGCCGGCCATTGTGCTTCTAGGACTGAAAGCTGTAGAAGTTGGACTAGCAGGTGGGTTATTTTCCTCTGCTCCCTCTGTGAAAATTGTTCCCCTCATGTGCCTAGCTCACCAGGAAAACACACACATTCATGCTCATTATTCACACACACATTCACTCCCATGCACACAGAGTTTATGCAGCAGCTGCATGTCTTTACATGCTTGTCATCATATATAAGTCAGAGGGGTCATTTTATGGACTGTAAACCAGAGTGTGTGCATGGGAATGTGTGTGCTTGCATTTATAGATATACTGTATGTGTGCAATATGTCTGTAAAGGTGGAAAGTCAAAATAAATCTTGCAAACATCCATCAAAAATGTTGTAGTCTGGTAATATGTAAGCTGGATCAATGAGGAAAGGTTGTGGAGCTGTTTGTCTTGTAGACTCTCAAACCTTGTAAACAAGCACCGTAATTTAAAAGTCGTTGTTCATGTAAAATTAAGAGTAAGTTTTATTTTTCACCTCATTATTCAGAAAACCATTGTGCTTTATAGTTTAGGAATTGCACAGCTTTTTGAGTACAGCCACAATGTTTTTTTTCCTAGTCTGAAAAACCAGAATCAAAGCCATCATTTGTCCAGTGTAGTCCAAGTTCATGTTTCATAGAAGGAGGAGACTTGTCCATTACACTTAATGCAGCTCTACGTGAGATGATTCTTCACTGAGCTGCCAGACCACAAATAGGGCGAAACAAATATTGTGGGCTGGTTTGTGAGGCTCCCTGCCCATTCCAGTCGCCATTTTTCCCATTTCTCCCATTTCTATGCCTTTCCATCACGCCTCCTCCTCCGGAGCCGCAGACTTCCCTGGCAGCGCCCCCGGCAGGGGAACGCCATTGTCGTCAGCTTTGACGCATTACAGCCAAAAAATATGGTATTGTTTTCAAAACATTGTCTATTAGATTTAAAATTTTCTTGGAGGCTTGTGTAAATTGTTTATATTTGTCCATGGAGATGATCTATAGAGAGATCCTGTATTCTTGGCCTAATTGATTATACTAGGAGGCACATTAACATCACTACGTTAGTGTTTGAGTCTGTCCTGAATTTCTGAACAACCAGTAATGAGATGAGTACCAAAAAATTAAGATAAAATGAACACCATCCATCACCTGAATGTTGGAAAAATCAGTCTACAGCGGGTGATTTTCAGGGGCCTTCACTTAGAAACATATTTGTTTACCGAAGCTGCTTTTTCATTCTCCAGACTGAGTCACACAGGGCAATTTAAAATGCTTTTTGCGAATTCTCACTGCAGCTTTTGACAAATTCAAGCTAAACTCAGTGAAGAAAGAGTAGTAAGGTAAAAGGCCGAAGCAATTTTGGGTGGGGAAAGAGCTGATGCAAAACGAGGGCCTTCAGACGAATGTGAAAGTAAGGTGTATCTCTTTGATTCTGTCCCCTAGGGCTAATCAGCCGCGATAAGATAAGAACAGACTCTGTTCTGTCTGCAACCGCCACTTCCCGCCATCTCACCCTTAATCATTTCCCTCCCCTCAATGTGTCTGCTGGCCCTCTGTTCAGCCTCATTCACCTCCTCCTCCTTAGTACTCATGGTGACAGAAGGATGGGAGCAGACTGCCGCTAACCTAGCAGGCAGAAAAAGCCTGATAAGACTGAGGCCAGACAGGAACGTCCACAGACACTAGGACAACAGATTTAACATTTCTGGAGTCTGTATGGGTCACTACCATTACTGTATATAGCACCTCGTGAATCTGTAGGTGACGAATGGGGACTACAGGTGATAACATAGTATTTGTTTTTAAAGTTACTTTACCATGTTGTAGTTGGTACAAGGAAAATTCCACTGACAACCCTGGAAATTATATATTTTCATCATGTGGTGAAGATGGATCAGAGCATAGAGCATCCTCAAACAGAGTCCAGATGGATAGGAAATTCGCATTAGGAAAGATGAAAGTTATCTTTAGTACGACAGACATCTTGGTTCCCAACCTTTGACTTTTATTCCTTAAAAACAAAGTAGTATCTGTTTTACTACACCTCATCATAGGTTTAACAGAGAATCTAAGTAGATGAGAGTTTAATTCTGCAGTTGTTTGATTTAATCATATTTAGAAGCCTGAACAAATAAATCTATCTTATATCTGACAGAAAATTGCAGCAGTTATGGAAGCATCAAATAAACATAATTTTGTGTAGCAATATTTTTCCTTCCCATTAATCATTTTTATGAGATGTCAGATTTATCTCGTAGGTCCTTTGAGGGTTGATAGGAAACCACCAAGAGAGATCAAAAGCAGCAGTTGAAGTTTAATTTTTATATTCACTGAATATATGAAAGATTTGAGGTCATTACATAGTGTGTTGGTTTCGGAAACCACTGCTACCTGAGATCCCTCTTTTCCATCAGGTTTTCAAAACATAGATGATGATATATTTCAAGGGAAATTCTGCTGTAAGCAAATATCTTAATGTAACTCTGACCTCAACATTACCTAACAAATGTCTTTACTTTCATGTTTGATATCATATTGTATTAGGAAAAATTGAGTACAAACTCCTCAAACATACCTCTTATTGCGCTTACCTGACTAATGCTCAGAGCGATTTGGAAGTATTCAGACACCGGCCATGGTGATGGAGGCAATAGACCCAACACGACTCTGTGCTTTTGTGCATGCAGTGTATGTTTCAGTTTTAGGAGAAGAAATGCATTAGTCTCGGTTCTTCCTTGGGCCTCCTTCACTGAATCATTCTGACAGAAATATTCTCCATTCTCCCCTTTCATAACTTTGTCCATCACCTCAAATATGCATCAGAGCATTTTTCTCACAGGACGGACTGAGCTTCGTTTCTTTTGTCTGTAAGCATAATAATACTTCTGTTTGACAGAAGAAACTGTGAGAGCTTTGTAGTCATATTTGGCATTTCCTTGACTTTTTAGGAATAGCTTTGATCCAGGGATTCAGTATCACCTTCAAAACCATCTCCATCATTTAAATATCATTGATACTTTTGGTGGGAATTTTATCTTTAATTCCCCTGCACCTTCCTTTTATTCCTCAATCCATTGCTGTCTTTCAGTATTTTTGAGTTAGTGGTCGGCATTGGGCTGTACACTCTTGGTTTCAAGTGTGAGAGGCTGGTATTGCCATTTTAAGCTAAAAAGTTATTTACGTTAAGGATTGTCAGTGTGGTTAACAGTTAACGATCTGCAACCTTTATTCTGTTTGTAGTCAACTTGAAGTTTCACACTTCTGCTGCATATGTCTCTGTCCCTGAGAAAAATCATCAGATTGCTTTCGGTAAAGGCTAAACACTTCATGTAACTAACCTTCCATGAATTCAGGATGCCCACAGTCTGCCTCACATCGTTAAAACTGCACTCTGTCTCTTATGCCCAATTGTAATGGATAACACGCCTTTGTTACTTAACAGGGCAGCCTGTTCCTTCTCCCGCCACACTCCGCCTACCCTTGCCCTCTCTGAAATGACACAACATTTGGAAACAGGCCTACTTCTTCCACCTCTGGCCGCCTGAAGACCTCGAGGGCCTCCTCATTCACCATTATCTCTCACACACACACACACACACACACACACCAGACAGACACACAACGAATATGCAGACTGCCCTGATGCATTGACCTTAGATCAAAAGCAGTGAGAAATAGATATTAAAGTTTAAAAAATAACTAGAAAAAGAAAGCTATGTTGCTGTGTGAGAAAAGATGAATAAGGAACTGGTGATGGAGGAATTAAGTGAGAGATAAAGTCTGGAGAAAACAGAGATAAACTGACAGTAAAACAAGAGTGCTAATGTGTTATTGATTGAAATAGTCCATCTGTAAAGCATCTTAGGACCAAATCCAAACCAAAAAAGCTGTGATTTATTAAATTATTTTATTCCCTGAATCAGTATTTCAGTTTTCAGACATAGCAACTGTCTACTGATTATTTGATGTTTTGTAAAGTAGCTTTAAAATGATTTCTTTTTTCTCTGTCATTATGTATTGATAACTTAAGCCCCTTTTGAATTCTCTTGACTATCATATATCTCTGGGGAATTGTTGACAGATACAGTTAGAGCAGAAATATGCATCACTGGAGAGTTCAGCCAGTTCAGTGGTCATGGCAGCGAGCATCTGCAGCCTACTATAGTGTAGAAAGGCTCATAAAAGGTGAACGTGGGCTCAAATATGTGCAACCTGTCAGAAAACTGCAGTGGATCCTCACAGAGATCTCTTTGAAATAATCCCAGCCATTTAGGGATGCTGTAGTTAAAAGGCCAAGTGATTAAAAGTTTCAACATGTGAATTATCTTGTCTGTGAATGTGCCATTTGTTAACCAAGAGCTTAGCAGTTAAGATTTATAAACCAAAAATAGCAGCAATCCTTCTGCCTGAATGAGTGAAGATGCCGAAGGCATGGTTTGCAAATTAATGAAGAGGCAGCGAAGTTTGCCTGCTGTGAGCTTTTCTAAACAGCCTCCTGCCATCCTGGTCCCATCTGCATTCACTACAGCAGCCACAGACTTGCAATGTAAGACATCAGCAGGATCTGCTTTATCCTTCTTCATCTCTCTCTTCTTGGATCTTTCCTTAGAAGATCAGTCTCCCCTTGCCTAGGGACACCCCAGAGAGACATTCAATATAGAAGACAGTCCAACTCAAATTTAGGAAAAACCCGAGCTTAGGTTTCCCACTCTGCGTCTCATTGCTACAAAATTCCTGCTGTCGTAAATGTTATGATGGGTTCAGAAAGCAACACGGTCCGATTAGGTTTCACACAATACCACCTCATTTTTTCACCA
>BRZM01005349.1:0-39111 GCA_033238685.1 Lates japonicus | reverse complement strand
TGTGCCAGGTAAACTACTACTAAAAGGGTGAGGTGTAGTGTCAAAGACCGTCTATATGTAATCTCCTCAAATCCGACAGCATTCACCTTAACCCTAACTATCTATCTCACACGCCAACTGGTAGAATCGCTTTTTAAGGAGGGGAAACGCTTACTCATGGGAGGAGGGTTGCCACCGTACAGACTCAGAAGGCAGACCTACACTTTATTGCAATTATCAAGCATTCAAGATACATAAAATTTGTGGAACCATTGGACAATGGTTGAAGTCAAATCATTTGCTATTGCTTTACAGTGGCTTTTCTTTTCATTCATTCATCCATCCACATTCATACCGCTATCCGAGGGTCGGAGGTCGGCCATCCCAGCTGACACACAGAGGCAGGTACACCTGCACAGACGCCAGTCCATCACCAGTCCATTATCGACAAACAAACTATTCACACATCACATTCACACCTGGCAATTTAGAGTTACCACCAACGCGGATGGCGGCGCACCGAGAGAACCCACGCAGGCACAGGGAGAACATACAAACCTCAACACAGAACCTTTCTTTGTTGTGAGGCTATTGGTGCTAACCACTGCATCGTACCATGCCACCCAGCGGCTTTTCAGTTTAGAAAAAGCCCTAGTGCATAAATTGCAAGGTGTTAGGTTGCCTTTATAAGGCACTTAAGCGCAGTGTAAGCATGTAGATGTCCAAAGGTTTATTTAGATGGTTCACTGGACATTACTAACTGCAAGTAATTAATAATTAGAAGTCAATAATTAAATTTATCAACCTTGAAAGTATGCCTTTTGTAAAGTGAACATGGTGGAAATAATTAGTTGTTGATTGATAAACCGAAGAATCCTTAGTAATCAGTAGCAGTTCGTCACTGATTGAGAATTATTTACAGTTAAGCTTTTGACCTTAGCTGCCACAGGGGAGGCAGAGAGAATGAATATAGACTGAGGGAGTGGTTTAGAGTGGAAAACATGGTTCCTACTGAGTGAGGGAAGAGCAGGGAGAGATGAGAGGGGACACTTTGATTTCTGACCACAAGCTCCAAGCACCACTGTCTTTCATCAGACTGTCATGCTGTTTGGTTGGCTGTTTCCTAGTTCTTGATTTTACTGCCTGTGTGTACTGGGCAGCAGAAAACAAGGGTAATCAATGCCCCCCTCACCCCCTATGCCTGTACTCCCCCTTTTTTATCTACTGGTGATTATTGACTGGATCTGAAGGATTTTTTAAGACTTCCAGTGAATCAATTTCCTCTCCTGGAAGACGTTTTTGGCTCTATCAGGGTCCAAAACCCCAGCCCTCCCTCCTGTTGCTGGGAAACCACTCCAGTGATTTGTGTGTTGTCAGAGTGCATTATAGACAGTGACATGGAAAGAGAGAGGAAGAGAGAAGCCTTGGCTGGAGAAAAGGGGAAGGATGAGAGAGAGAGAAAGAGAGAGGTGGGGGTTCAGAAAGAGAAACTATTACATGCACATCTACCTGTCTCTTTCTTACACTGTTTTTCTCAAAATACACACACTTATATACACACTAGTGCAGTATGCACTGTAGGGCTCAATTAACATGCTTTGATTCCCCCCTCTATCTCTCTCTCACTCGCTCTCTCCCTCCTTCACTCTCTGTTGGCATTTTAACTGGGCTGAGTTTTAGCTGGGATTAAAGAATGAAATGTCACAAAACCCAGTTAGAGAATATTTGATGTTTAATTGATAGAGTTTGGATGTCAGAGCAGAAGGCTTGTTTTTTGCAATTACTCTAAATCACTGTGTGTGTGTGTGTGTGTGTGTGTGTGTGTGTGTGTGTGTGTGTGTGTGCTTTTTTTATGCGTGTCTGTCTGTGTGAGACGACTGCCAGGAGTCGTGTCTGTGAGTGCTGTATGTGTGAACGATATCATATACCGGTCAGAAACGCCTTTCACTGCCAAATTCCTCTCTCTTTGATGTGAGAGTTAAACTGTCACATTCATTAAAGACAAGAGGGCTGTCATGAGCTCTGCTCACCAGTACACATGCTTATAACTATAAAAAATTCTGAGAAGAAAGCTGTTAACTGATGGCAACATGGTTATCACTATATGTGTATCATAGAATTTATTAGTGTATCATAAACATTGCATATGTCTTATTGTGTACAGGTGTTTCTAATATTTTGTCCACCCCATTTATATCAATGAGGGTAGACTGAATATCAGAAAGACCTTTTAGAATAACACACTACACTTCATCAGCAGCACAACCTTCAGCCGCAAAATGACAGTACAGTTGAATTAATACATCTCTGAAAAACTGAACACTGCAATGTTCATAAGCCTGCAATTGAGTATGTGTACTGCAGTTATAAGAACAAAAATGCATTCTAATAAAAACACATACACACACACACACTTAGCCACTCAGTATAGGCTGTGACAAGTGTTAGTGAGGTCAAATACTACGCACACATTCACATTTTAGGTTTTAGTACATAGTAATTAGTTTGTAATCATTTTCCCTGCCTGTTTCCATTGGTAAGCAATAAACACCTTTTACTTCATACATGTTTTTACTTATTTACCCTGATTAGAGCTCATCTTGGGCAGGCACAGGCTGTGTATGAGAGACATGTCCATGGCTGTGTCCATAATAATTTCCTATTTGCGGTTTAATTCATTTAATGTTTGACATTTGATTTAAATTCCTTAATTGTGAATAGGCCTTTTTTACAGCAGCAGACATATTGACTTGTCATTGTAGAAAAAGCACAGGTGTTATTAAAAACATTAACAGTGACAGTGTGACAGTGAGCCAGCATGAACAATACCAGGACCCTGAAACTGAAACAGCTCAATGAAATTCAGCCATCATTCATTACACACCTGTAATTTTCTACTGTGAAAAATTAATAAGAATTGCTACAATGAAAGAACAAAGGTGTGTCCATGGAATGTGCATTTCTTTCTGCTGACAGTCCCATGCATTTCCTAGACACCTACACCTGTCAATGACAATGCAAAATGTTGATGATTCATCAGTGTTCGACATTTCAATTTACTGCTGACTGCAGCGCAAACTGTTCAGTGCCTTTCATATATGGAGAAATAAATGAAGAGAGTATTTATCCTAGGTCATTCTCATTGGTATCATAATTACTAGTTTCTGACTTGTAAATACAGTTCACACCAAGTAGCAATTACAACTGGGAAACCGGGATCTCTCTATAAGCTCAGATATATCCAACTTGGCACTGAAACTAAACAAAACATGTCATTTGATGTCTGTCATTCAGTGTCTTATACTGTCTTTCCCATCTCTGCCATTTTGAGCAGAGGCCTAATCAGCCATAATGATTGGAAATACGTGTGAGAGAGTTTAGGGCCTTAAAGGTTAGGGTTATATTATTCTTATCCTCCAATTTCCTTCACCATAGCTATAGTATTCTTCTGATTGCAATGATATTACATGTAATTTACTCACTCAGAAAGCATATTTAGTGTTAAGTTACTCTTTAAAACTGAAGTAGAAATATCTTTCTGTCTTTTCCTCTCTCATTGCAGAGTGCTGACCCTCTGATGACCCAGCATGGTGTGAAACATGTCACATAGGAGTGGCTGCAAACTCAAGTGTGAGTCTGTCTAGGCAGTCATCTGTCTGTCTCTCACACACTCACACTCAGAGCTCACCTTGAGGGCAGCCCTGCCTCTCTGTGTACCAGCATGGATTACGCCCTCATGGGAACTCTGGTCAGTCAACATTTTCAAAGTACACAACTGCAGTATCAGCAGCTAATCTTTCAGCAGTGGTGGTTTCTTCCTGAACCCTGAAAGACATGCACGTAGCCTCATGGCACAGACACAAGGTCTCATTTTGTGACGTGTTGTGTATGATCAGAAAGGTAAATGTCACATATGAAATTATGACCAGTAAGTAATATATGTTTTCACAGTAAAGCAGTTGAAGTACTGATAGAACACAGCACTTAAATAAAAATTTCATTTTAGCTGTTTAGTTGTACTCATCAGATTTATTTTATACACAGTGCTGACATGTTAACCTCCCATTAGAATAACAGAGACAAGTCACACATGCATACACCTTAGACACATTTAGTATGGTGGTCCCTGAGGACAATGTCAAGAGACATGCACTGAAAATCTAAAAGCATGTGTATCAAAATACATATGAGAGTGAAAGCACAAATATTCTATTGAAAACTAGCATTGTTGTGAATATCAAAACATAAACAGTTGGTCATAAAACCATAGTGTCTGATGCAAGTCAGAATGCAAATAAAAAATCACCCACAAAACAAAGTTACTGAAGCTTTCCATGGAGACTCAATTATACATAGCAGAAAAAAACAAATCCAACAGCAAAGGGTTAGAATTAGGAGAGGTCATTAAAAGGTAAATAGGCAACAGTAGCAATGTGCCTCAGCCTGCTACCAACATTACTACCATAACAGTTAATGAAATGTTTATTAAGAAACTATGATGTTTTGATATTTGCAGTATTTCCTGATTTGGAGCTCATTTCATATATTGATGATTTCTCATCAATAGGGGCCTCTCTCTTTAAGCATAGTATGTAATATGTACATGTGATATTGGTAAACAGTGAGAAAAACATTTTCTTTAATTTTTGGAACATTAGGGTTCATGTGATGTGCATTTTACAGCGGAAGCAACAGAACCACTGTCACCATACCTTGTTGACACAAAAATACCAGACAGCACTTTCTACGAATGCTCCTATATATCTGATGATAAACGTAATTCAATGCATGTGTCACAGACACGTGCATATACTTTCACTTTCACTTCTTTCCCCTCGTCTCACCCTACCCCACTCCTCCCTCCATCACCCACTCCTTTTCCCCCTCTGGCTGACAATGAGGATTGAGGCTGGAAGGCTGTGAGTGGAGCCATTGTACCCAGAGGTCAGGAAGAGTCAGAGATACACAATGCCAGGGTCAGAGTCACTGCAGTGATGGCCTGTTGGGAAAAGAAGGATTTGGGGAAAGAGAGAGGGATGAAGAAAGAATAGTGGGTGCAGGAAACACAGAGAAAGAGTTAACCAACACAGAATTATAGCCAGAAATACAACTTCAGTATAACTCTCTTTTATACAGTGGAGCAATGAGACTAGAAAGGAGAAGAAAGAAGAAGGGTTTATAAAAAATGGATGTAGCAATAGTGGGTTGTTGAAATAGAGAGATGGCAGAGGGAAACACATAAAGCCAAGACTAGCAGATGAAGATTGTCAGAGTCAAATACTCTTACAGGATCTGTTGGTCATGTAACATAAACAACATGATGGAATTTAAAAAGGAGTATCTTTCTTTGTGTGCACAAGCTGTGGCTGTCACAGACGCTGAATTGAACTGAGCACTGTAATGCAGGCAGAGATGTCTTCATTTCTTCAGAGAGTTTTTATATAAATAGCTGACATAATGTCAATGTTATGTTCGATAATCACATCTTTTTGTTTACTACCCATCTCTGCTAAAGTGCTAATGTGTTGGTCTTAAGCTCTCTCCAGTCCATAAACGTAGCCTCGGCTAGAATAACCACCATCTATTAGCTGACCTGCTGTCACCCAGCCAGAAGACGATCAATACTCCTTGATAATGATGTCATTTACTCAGTAAACCACAGATAATGACGAGACTGGAGGTCTCCTGTTATTACCTCATTTCATGGGTTTTGTCTCAATGCAGGGATCAAACGTTACATGAACCCTCTTTGTAGCATGTAGAGTGTCAGGCCGAGACTAAAGGCAGGACTCAGACGCAGAGATGACGTAAATAAAACAGACTTTATTAACAACTAAAGTTCTCTCACTTGAGTGACAAAGAAACAGAGGCTATAAAACTTTCCTAGGGCGGATAAGATAACAAAAACAAAAAGTCACTCTCAAAGGAGGCAAACAAAAGGCTATGAAAGGATTTAACAAAAAACGCTCCAATAGGAGGAAAACCAGAAAAGCTCTAAATAAAACTCTCTCCTAAAAAAAACGGAGGACCTAAGAAAAGCTATGAACATAAACGAGTAAAACAAAATCGCTCCAAAAGGAGGAAATCAAACAACTAAGAAAGTACTCTAAGGCTAAGGCAAGAAACTGAGATATCAAAATTTACAAACAAAAAAATCACTCTTACAGAGGAACAATGGTTTACTGGAGGCAACACTGTGGCTGTGGATTCAAGGCTGGAGGTAAGTCGGGTGAACAGACGAAGACACTCTGGCACAAGACAAAGGAGACACAGACTATTTAAACACGCAGAGGTAATGGGAAACAGGTGGAGACAATGAGTAATCAGGACACACAGGTGACACATGAGGAAAGGCAAGTGCTCTGAAACGAGAGGAGAGTAAATCCTTCAAAATAAAACAGGAAATGACAAGACCAAAATCCCAAGACAAGACAAACCTCACCGCAGTGTGACATAGAGAAGTCTGTTACAGAATTAGCTTCAATTGAATCCTTCAGACAAAGACTTTTTTATTGCATGTGGTGGCATCTAATTGACAAGTCTTTAATTTAATTGATTAAAATAGGCCGAGGTTATATCCTTGATAATAGGGTTTTATCCTGATGTAGATATTAAGTAAAAATGCTGATAATTTTTGCATGTTCTTTAATTGACATTACTGCAGAGGTATGTAAATTTTGGAGGCCTGGATGCTTTGAACCGACCTCAAGCACTTTGTCACATTGTAATATTTTAGGATACCATGTGTGTTTTAAAAAACGAAATTTAGGTAAACCTATTTTAGATAGTATATTTTAAAACATTAATTAGGTTTGTTGCTTTTGATGAATGATTTGAGATGTATTTTGTGTTGTTTTTTATTAACTCAACTCAAGAGATTCCAATTAAATATGAAAGATAAAGGAGGGTTTACAGTCTTGTCACACCAGTATTTCTGTAATCAAGAGGCCCTCTGATATATTAGTCTAGCCCTAAATGTAAAATATTTACCCTCCTCCTATTCATGTCTAAATGGATTTGTATTCACTAGGAACCACTGTGATAATGTGAATTCTTGCAATGATATACAAAACCATCCTGTTACATTTTTAATCTTCAGTTGTAAGAGAAACATCCAGTAGGTTTTACTACTTATTATATCTTGTTTGTAAGCCTGTCCTGACCAAGTTGTGAAGAAATGTAGCCATGTGTGCCGGTGTATCTCTGTATGCAGGTGTGTACATGTGTTGTAAATTCATGCTGAGGTGAGGTCTGAGACTCAGGTTGATCCATGTTCAATCTGACAAGAAGCACACGGAGCCCGAATCTGCCTCCAGCCAACTGCCCCCACACACTTACTTTCTCTTCTTCACGCACACACACACACACACACATTCACCCCTGCTCCCTCATTTACTACCTACAGAGCCTCCCCCTGCATCCTCCACCCCCCTCCTTCCCTCTCCTCCCTCCAGGATGCGGGTAAAAGACAGTCAGGCTGAAGTGGATGTCGGGGGGAATTAGATGCTAGCAGACAATTTGATTTCTTCGTCTTCAAGGCTTCCTTCTCCTCCACACACACAGGCAGCGGTGGGTTTGATGCTCACAGACAGCAGACAAGCAGGTCTGAGGAGACACAGATAGAAACAGACAGAGAGCGAAGTAGATGAAGGTAGAGAGTGATAAAGACAGAAAGAGGTGGAAGGTGCATGATAGAGGTAGAATCAAGACTGGAGCAAAATAACAGTGAAAAGAAGAAACAGAGTGGAAAAAACAAAGCAGGCAAAAGGTTGAGTGTGTCAGAGAGAGAGAGAAACAAAGGAAGACAATAGGAGAGGCCATCCAGGCAGCCACTTAATAGTCCACCCACTCACTGCTTTCCAAATGGGCAGATTGACGCCTGTTAGCTCTTTTAATAGCTCCTATAATGGACCACAGTTTAGGTGGGTGGTGGGAAAGGGAGCCATCCTGTCCAAAGTAACTCAATTCCTCGGTTCTGTTCTCTTGTTTCAGCTCCTTTCAGCACATCAGGGCAGAGAGCAGATACTGTGCTCTTACCTTGCTGTGATCATGTACACAGATAGATTTACTAACCCACAGAGGACTCTGGCAAGGTGAATTATGGTGAGAGTGGCCGACCTTGTGGTAACATGAAATCATATTGAGTTGTGTGTGTGTCTGTGGCCACTGTACATTTTGTGCATTATGAACATAATGCACAAAAGCATAGCTGAATGGTTGGGGTGTGTACCACATGGGCCTTAGTGCCCTAAGCAGCTGGTCCTTGGATCAACCCCCGGACCGGCTGGACCTTTACTGTATGTCATTCCCCTGCTCTCTCTCCCTGTTTCCTGTCTCTCTCCACTGTCCTGTATAAATAAGGGCAAAAAAGCCCCCAAAAAATATTAAAAAAGGAAAAAAGGAATGGGGGATGCATTTATATTTACATACTTCTGCTGCACTAATACAGTATCTTTAAATTTCTTTATTCTCTTCAAATATAGTCATTTTATCCTTTTCATCATCAAGGGGCAATCAAAAAGAATCTGGCATCTTGCTGCAGTGAAACAGCTAATCAGAAATATTGTGGAAATATATACACCTTGAATATGCTCCCCAGTTCTGAAATAATTCACTATCTATGTGAACTGAAAATAAGTGGTGCAATATTATCAGTGACACACATTTGTCACACCTTGAGAAAAAGTGGCATTGTGTGACCTGTTAATATTTTGATATTCACATACTGTGACATCTTGTCATTTTTTACAGTGTGTGGAATTTCTGCACCATGGCAATAACCAAACAATAGCTAGCATACAATATACACACAATCACTTCACCAGTGCACCACTCTCCCAACACACAGTCTTCATCCGAAGGCAACAGTTCACCTTGTGTTCATTAGAGCACTATAGTTACATGTTGGCCTCTAGCACTGGTTTACAGTCCCTGTTGTTTGTAAAATATCCCCCTCAGCTGCAGGCGGAGCTGCTCCCTCAGCTGTACAGTTACCAGGGCTGTTGGGCTCATAGCAGGGGAGGAAACTGTCTATCCGCTCCAGTTATGCGCTGCCAGACCCTGAACACATCCAGAGTAACTGTTGGTGCCCCCCGGCCCAGCAGCTATGCTTTGCTTGTCTCCAACCCAACCCCACAACCCCCCAGCTGTGGGTGCCAGGTAGTAAGTCCCCCCAGATGCAGGTTGCCAGATCGTAGTAAGCCCATGCAGGGTGGAGGAGGTCTGAGACGCTGGCTGTGGGCTGGTGCCATGCTGGGCCCGGTTATTATCTCCAGATGACATCAGCATGAGCAGCAGATGCCCTTTTGGCCACAGGGGCTGAACAGAGACAGACAGAGAGAGAGTGAGAGAGGAAAGAGAGAGAGTGTGTACATGCCCGCATGCTGTTCACGACGATCGGGTCAGACATTCTCCCAATTTATCAAAATACACCCCTCACTCAGCTGGGAAGGAGTGTCTGTTTCGATCCAAAATGACCATTTCTTCTCACAATGATAATGTAATCATGCAAAGACATGCACATACGGAGATGAGCCATTTAATAATAGTAATTGTTGTCTATTTGCTGTAGCAGTGATGCTAACTTACAGATGTGAAAAATGACATGGTAATTAGTCTCATGAATAATTATGATGATACTAATTGATAGTAGCAGTCACAGTAATAGCAGTGAAAGAATGTTGATGTCACACAGGAATGTGTATTACAATGCAATCATCTCAGTAACAGAGTGAATACATGAATAACATTGTAATTTACACTCAAACAAAATACAGAAGATACTGCAGTTAATGATAGTGATGAGGTTTGTTATGTAGGTCAGCTGATGTTGTGTGTGGCCACCTGTGTGTGTGTGTGTTATATTGCGGAAAGCTGCTGTTATATTTATGCCTGTGTTTTCTTTGAGGGACAAGCTGAAGAGGCAGGAGATTAAACTCATGGAAGCAAATCAAAGCAGAGACAGATGATTTAGATTAAAGTGCCTGCACCTCACCAGGTTTAGCAAGTGCACAGCGGTGTGTAGATGTGTGTGCGCAAACATATGTGCGTGTGTGCGCCTGTTAGCCTGTGTGAGGCAGCAGGCAGTTCAGCCGTTCCCGTCTATCACCTCAGTTACTTTACAGTCCTCCCTCCCTGCAGATTATTATATACAGTCTATCCCTGCTCAGCTCCTACCAATTTAATGGAGGGAAAAAGATGGGCATCAGGAAATGATATTTCTAATCAGACAACGGCAAAGGGCCCCTTTTATTAAAGTGGGGGTGCTCTCTCTTTCTGTCTCTCTGTCTGTGTTCAGAGCAGTCTACAAGGCTGATAATGGCCTCAGCCAGCCTTGTGTCATCATATTAAAGCACTGAATGATTCCCCACACCCACACACACACACACACACACACTCCTCGTCTCCACCCTCTCTGACCAGTTCACTCATATTCTTCCCGCTTCACTCTTTTCCAGTGATAGACACTTTTGTTGTTCTTTCCTTTATTGCCAGATACCGGTGTGTATTATACCTTTGAAAAAATATTGAATTCCCCCGAGTTCTCAGGGCCAGGCAATCAGCACCTCATAAAAGCAGCCTTGGATTTGTAAAGCGGTAATGTGCTGGTGATCTTATGCACTGTGGCAGGTGGATGATGTGGCAGAGCAAACAGTGTGCACGCCTGCAGAATATACTGTAGTGTTTGTATAGTGATAGAAATGGAATTTCACTTGATGTGTAAAATGTTATACTGTAATTGAGTGGTTATGAAAGAGTGCTTGTAGCCGTATTTTTTATATTACATACATATAATACAGAATGAGTTCAGATAATTGATTTAAATTTTTTTTATCTAATGTGTTCAGTTTTTGTGTGTGGTTATATCTGGGCGTATGGATTTTGTCTTTCATATTTTATATTCAGTCATAATCAAAACAGCTGTGACAAAGCTCTATTTTCAGAAAGTTCCCTTCCCACATTTTTGTGGGGAAATAAACAACGTTACTGTAAGCTTTTGAAGCTGTTACTGATAACAAAGAGCTATAGTGATTTCTGGCTAAATGTATTCATGGACTCCATAGAGTGTGTGATTAAAATCACAAACATTTGAGGGTCAGTCTTCATGACAAGAAAGTAGACTTGTCAAATGGGAAATATTTCTTCTCAGGCCACAAAAGGCAGTCTAAGCCTTTTTTCAAAACCTCCTGCTTAAGCTGTTACTGCTTTAGGGAAAAGGATTTAATCCAACAAGAACATTGTAATTAGCCTACTAAGACAAGACATTTAAAAACCATTTAAAATATTTCTGCTAACCAACCAACCTCGATTCCTGGGGCTGGATTAAACCTTTGTAAATATTGTAAAAATACTCTTTATCACAGATTAGTACCTCAGTTCAGCAAGTGCACCACAGTGTTGTGTGACAGCTGACAGAGTCCAAAGGTTTGATTTTTAGTCAAGTTAGATAGTGACTGTGCCTTGTTTGTTTGAGAACTTGTAATAAAACTGGGATTTCCACAGTGGCTCTGTCTGTACTTTACTGTGCTTTGGAAAGCAATGATGACACACAGGGTAAACTCCTCAGCAGCTGATGGACTGATGGCCTTATAGTGATGTTGTAATCACATAGTAACACCCTGTTTTGAGGAAGGATTTGACAATATATGACAGCCACTTTACTGTACTGCTCTTTTGTTTATATAACTGGTATGTATGAGAAAAATACTTCTACCAAATGTAAATGGTTATAAAAAGGTAAAAGGAACATCAGTAACAAAAAATGGCTTGAAACTGGAATTATCTCATCAGCGTATTTAATAAAGAGATGTTGTGCAGTGTAGATGTTAATTCAATAGTATGTCAGACCATTTTTTTTTGATACACCTTCCCCACTAAACATACCACATTTGTGTCTGTGTATGTACAGTGTGTGCACATACACACATATGCAGAGGTATACACAGTAAGTGTCTGGAAGCATAGCTAGTTACAATCATAACTGGGAATATAGTGTGTGTCTGAACAGCGAGAGACTAAACAGTTGCTCTGGGTTGCATCAGTTGTGTTTTTCTAACTCTGAGCCATATCATCACAGTGGTGCTAAATCAAACTAAAGTCCTAATTACAGGCCACTGGTGCTTATGTGGGAGTTGTCCCAGAGATAGTCAGTGGTTAGTGTTGAAACACAGAGGAAAAGTTTTGCACAGGTAACAAAGCTGCTCAGCTCTGGATCTTGTTGATCTTCCCTTACATTTCCTCTCCTTTTTTTAATCTGTAGTTACATCAGCTGCAATAAACAGTTCCTGCCTTGCAGATCTGCTAATAACCTCTGTCCCTTTCTCTTGCCCTCCAGTCAGTGTGTTGAGGTCAGTGTGTGGGGCCCCTGTACTGTCCTGGAACTTGACTGGTGACCACAGGTGACAGCTCAGCTCTGGAAAACCAACGGTATGTTGTCACCCAAACTCAGATAGCACCTCCACGTTCTAGCTCAAGGTAAACATGAACGTCACCAGCACACACTGTCCACATGAATATACAAATACAGGGCACAAAGTCATGCAAAGGCGATCTGCTGACATGCTCATAAATTAGGGTTTCTGACGTGGGCGTTCACAAGCACTGACACACGTATGGGCATGTGGACACAAATCAAACATGTCATCCCAACTCATTAACACACACACTCATCCCCACTGTGACCTCTGATAACCACATACACACACACTCATACACTGCTATTATTGTGCAGCATACGAAATAGCGAGTAGTGGTTGTTGAATACTCGGCCTGTCTTTGCTGGTGGTTACCCATCTAACCCCTCTGAATTTAAGCAAGACAAGTATTACAGCCACTAGTCATGAGCCAGTCAGCCAGGATCTTTCGCTTTTTCTTATTGTTGCCAGCAAATATTCTGTTAGCGTGCAGCTACGTTACTTAATTTTAGTGTGTTTTAAGTTGATGTTGTTTCATTGACGTCAACAGTTATCTGTGTCAATCTGATGAAACATCGTCAAAAGAAAGCTTACCAGCCACTAATTGATGCTTGGATTGATGCAAAATTATAAAGCAGTGGAATATATTATTTTTCTCAGTGCATGTTCCGCAGGAGAGATGCACTTGTGTATGATACACTCATGAACAGATACCCCTGTATAGTTTTGTGAACATTCTGTTGTTTAACCTTCACCTGCCCTTCATTGAGCTTAATTACAGCATTAAGTCATTTAAATGCCAAAAGAGTTAATTGCTGTGAGTCAGTGGTCTTTGCTCTGTGACAGCTGCAGCTTGAGGCATATTTTAATAGGTATTGACGCCTCGGTGGGTCGAGCCACGTCACCACGCTAAAAGCCCATGTTCCACTGATCAGCTAATTAAAGCCTAGAGTAGCTATCGACTGGTGGAAGGACAGTTGGGAAGCGTCTGTCCTCAGCTTGAGATGGCTCCTGGTACTTCCCACACACTCCTCAGTTAGGGCCTAAAAGCATCACCAAGGCCTTTACACTTCACTAGATATAATTGGCTTTGAGTAGAAGAACTTCTATTTTGTGATTACTAGTTGAGTAAGGAGGCCTGTGTGTGTGTGGAGTGGCCACAACACCAGCTTGTGTTTGATCGGTCCCCTGCCAGGCTCTCAGTAATGGTGGGTATTTATATCCAGAGCTATCAGACACCTGATGGCTGCAGATTACAGGCTCAGAAGTGGACAGGTTGCTAGTAGAGTATGCGAGTCCTCACTTACATAGAATCAAGACCTTTTCCTTTTTCTACACCTCACATATAGCTAACACCATGATATCAGCAGACCTGTGAGATGTTTATTTTCAAATATTGGCATGAAAGCTTTATTTGTTCACACCCTTCGGGGGTTTTGTTTTGAAAATGGAAAATGAAATTATACTTTGTTTTTATTGTTTTTCGCTCAAAAGCTGAAATGAACCGAATATGAATAAAAAAAACATAAATAAATACATGTGTTGTGTATTCAAGAAGATGGAAACCACAGTGATTGGTGTCACACTCTGGGACACTTTGGAAATGGACGCAACACAGAATAGAGAGCGATGAACAGGAATTGTATTTTTTAATAATTAGATGGGGAAAAGATAACAATGGATACTCTTAAATCTAATTTAATTTAAAGACATTGCAGTAAAGTGTTCATTATTTTCCATAATGGTTAAATAGAACTGGCTCTATCACAGACTGACGCTTTTTATATGTTCCGTTATTCTTTTACAGGTGAGATATAATTTTGGCTTTTACGATGGCATTTTTGTTCATTTATTTCTATGCATTGCTGATTCTAGATTCATACTTACTGTAAATACTTCTAAGTCTGTCAAGTTTGTTTGTAGTCAGCATTCAGTAAATTCAAGAGCCTATGTTCTATCACTGTGTGTGTCTTGAAAATAAAATAGAGGCGGAAGTTTGTAATCATGATGTTATACAGTGTGTGGATTTTAAGACATTGCAAGAAACGTTTTATAAACCTCATGTAAGCAAAACACTCGAGCAAACACAACTGCAAAAAAAAATTCTGAAATCAGTGTTTTGAGCCCTGCCTGCATAAGCATGAGGTTAGCTAAGGTTGATGGTCAGTGAACATTTCATTGGCACGGTTATGAACTTACACACATGGCTACGGCCACACACACTCACCTGTGTGGAAAGTAGGCTGCAAGGTTCCATAATCATCTCTTTCTATAATGAGACTTATTCAACCGCTTTGATCCTTTTCTGGTAGGCTTTACACAGCAACAAACTGTGTGTGTGCTAAAGCCTTTCCCTCATATCGTACTGAATATTTATACTTGTGACCAGCATGGCGCAGTGTAAGGTGCAATGGATGTGTGGACGTATTGATGCACCATGAATTATCCAAACAATGTGTGTATGTGTTACGGTGGCATGGACATACAGTGCCTGCAGACTACATTTCTCCCTCTGTATTCATTAGTTTCCGCTCGCCTCCTGGGATGGAGGATTGAACAGAAATGAATGCTTTCTGCGGGTAGATGGCGCCTTCTGCTCGCAGCAGGAGGTCCATTGTCTGTTTGATATCCGCGGCAGTACATGGGATGATTCGATCTTGGCAGCCCTGGACACACATGACAATAGCCGTTAGCACGGGGAGACCGATGCTTGAAGTCCATGCTGACAGGAAGTGCTGCTGTTTCCATCTGGGAACTACTGTTTGATCGCAGGCTGAAAATGCACTTGTGATTGACTTCACTTGCTGGAAAGTGGGTGACAGAATAAAGATTTTGTTGGCTTCCTGTTTACTAGTAGGTACACGTCACTGCGAAAGTTTATTTTATAGTTGTGGTGTGAATCATTAAAACATGTTAAGGATTACCTTACTTCGTGAATAAGAGGAGGAGACAGCAGTTGCTTTTATTGGGTTGTTTATGTTGGTAGGGGATTGATTAGCATTAAAAAGCACGTATGGGACACAGGCATCTCTGGGTTAAATCACCCATGGGCGTAAGGAGTTGAAATTGCCATCAATGGTAGTAAGCAAAAATGCAAAGAGGTTTTCATAATGTATTAGCAGCTTGTATTATTCTACCATTACTGAACAATGCTGCATCAGAATTTTTTTCTAACCAAGAACAAAAATAATCCTGCTCCAAAATGGTAAGCATTAAGCTTCGAGGATAGAACATGTCTTTCATTACACCACCCCTTCCCTCTCTCTCTCTGTCCAGAAAATCCATCAAGGAATTTAAGTAGCTGTTAATTACTTCCCTGTCCCTGTTGAAAAGAGGAAGAGAGTAAGAGAAATCAAGAGAGAGAGAGATTTTAAAGAGCTAAAGCCTCACTGCGGTGCAAATCCTCTGCCTAACAAAACCAAATCAATCTATACCTCAGCCATCCACAAACCTCTCTACGCCACACATACACTAACATGGGAAGATGATCCTGTAAAATCTGTGGGAGGGCTGTTTGAGTGCTACCCAGGGTTTTTGAGGGTATGGGATTGAAGGAAAGGGTAAATATCCCAACAGCGCCAAACAAATAGGATTGGTAAGCCCCACTCTCACCCATACTGTTCCACAGCACTAAACCATTGCACTAAATGACCTCTATTACAGAGCCTGAACCCATTAATACAGGAGATTATCAGAAATAGAGGCACCATTCCTGATCTTACAGACGTGGCTCCCTAAAAGCCTGGGCAAATTAGATTTGGGGGCCGGCGTGGTACATGTGCTCAGGCTAGAATTAGACAATGTAGTACTCCACCGCCGCTATTTGTTAGGAAGGAATGTGTACGGGCTGAGGACGTCACAGCAAATGGCAGAGATCAAAACCAGTGTGCCAGTGATTTAAGACCAAGGAGGTCCTGAAAGCTGAATGCCCATATATGATGGTCACATGGACAGCACAGTCCGTACCCTGGAATGTCACATGCTGTCCAGATGAAACCAGTGTTGATAAAAAAATTCAATAAATGCCAAAACCAAACACATTAAATGGTTGTTTATAGACAGTAAAATTACAGAAAATATATCGGAATTCAATTCTGGACCTTCAGTTTGTGAGTGCAATTTTCTTTGGTCTCTAGTACCAGTTTGTGTAGGAATTCATAAATTTTATAAAATCAAGGAATCAGCTTTACATGAACCATAACACACCCTGAGTCCGGTTCTGCCTGCAGGTTTCTGCCTCAAAAAGGAAGTTTTTCTCACACCGTCAGCCCAGTGCCGCCTGTGGAACCGCGGCTTCTGTAATTATACTAATCTAAAGAGCACGGTCTAGACCTGCTCTATATGAAAAGTGCCTCAGATGACTTCTGTCGGATTCGGTTATATAAATAACATTGAATTGAATTGAATAACAGATGTTAAAACATGACAGCTGAGATTATAATATCAATACACTTATCCTCTATTTATATGTACCAAAGACTAAAATAACTGGTATTAATAACAATGTTAATCAGAGTATTAAAAGTAATAAGGAAAAGTAAAAAAGTATTAATATCTGTGGTCATAAAATCCAGGCACAATCATGTTAGAAGGATCACTAATCCAAAACCCACTAACCCACAAAAACATATTTATATATGTGTGTGTGTGTGTGTGTGTGTGTATAGTGTCTAGTGTATAGTAATTTAAAAAAATGACACCTGGATCAACAGCTTTCAGCTGTACTTATTTATATTGATATATAATATTTGGATAGGCTCTATGAAAAACTTCACACTGTGTTCTGTGGACTATGAGGCCAACAGGGACACTGTGTCTGTAAAGATATGTTGCTGTGGGAATTTTGAATAATCATTTTCAATGTGTTTAAAATTCCATTCACCCCCATTGTAAGTACTGGGATTGTTTTGAAGAGAAATCTTGTATGTAGACGTCTGTGAACCCAGAGATCAATAGTGATATCAGTAACATGAGGGAAATAAGTTAGCATCAGTTTTAATTTTTTCTCACCTTGTTCAAAGTCACACTTATACTGATCTAAGAATCTGTATCCTAAAACTTGTCTCTCTTTTCTTCCCTGAATTCCTCTCAAACCATTCCCTCTTCACCCTTTTTCCTTTTGCCACACTTAATTTTGTACTAAAGAACCCATAACTTAGTATTTACCCATGTTTGCTATCATGTAAATAAGTTGTTTGTGTATTTGTCAGATGTTATATGATCAGAATGCAGTGATTTTGTGTTAAGGGTCACGCAAGACAGTGATGTTGTTCTTTGTGTAATGCATGTTTAGGACTCCTGCATGTGATCACCAAAAAGTGAGTGGAGTGTGTGTGTGTGTGGTATTACACATAGCAGACATTCTAGGGTTTATGCTGGGAGGGAGGGAGACCTTTTAAGCACTTCTGGGGGTGGTGCCTCGCCCCACACAGCTGAGGCCAGAGGTGTAAAAAGGCACCGTTTTATGTAAACCTGTATGTTTGTCTGTCAGTATATATGTCCATGTAAATGTATATATGTAAATTTGTTTGCATGTGTGAACATAGTACATGTGTGTCTATACATCTATTTATCTGCATGTGTTTTATATGCGCCCAAGTGTGTGTGTGAGGTAGAGATGGACTGCTGTACTTGGCTTTTTTATGGGCTCTTCCAATTGAGGCTCCTCTTGGGAATGAACTACAGTAAGCACTGCACTGCTTTGGGCCTCTTTTTGAGGTGTGTGTGTGTGTTGGAAGACGTTTCATGTGTGTATAAAAAAGCTGTGTCTCACATGCAGAGTAGAAGAGCCAGGAAAAATGGGGAAAGTTAAAAGATAGAGTGTCACAGTGACTGATGTGTTACTGGCGTCAGCTTTGGTCGTAGTGAAAGTGAAATCCACTTGCTATTGCTTTGTCTCCTCTTTCCCCACAGGAGAAAATGGAACTAGCCAGCATCGAACCAACGCAGTCAATAGCACTCTCTAGAAAACAGGACATCACCACAGAACAAGACTGATGGAGGGAGGAGTGGGCGATAGCCAGTGTATGTCAGGTTTCATCTGCTCTGTGTGACATACGGCACTTTGACAGCTCTCACAAACCCGACCAGTCATATAGATGTCTCCTGATGTTTCCCCATACACTCTTCTTCCTATGTTGCCTCTCTTTCCTCACATGTACACACCTTCCCCCTCAATTTCACTCTTATCTTTATCAGTCTCACCCCTGTGGGTTGCCACTGCAGCATATGGCTCTCCCACATGCTTATACATGTGCTGCTACATGCGTTTGCTCATACACCCTTTCTTTTGCTTTCTTTCCCTCTCTTGTCCTGTTTATACACTCTTCTTCCTTGTGCTTTTTTTTTTTATTGAAATAGCACCTAGCCAAGTCAGATGCATTTAAATTTGCTAATTATGACAAAGTAACAAGATGGAGAAAGATGACTGATGAATCTCTCTCTGAGAGAAATGAGAAGAGAAAGTGGGTGAAAAACGCTCTCTGCTCTTTAACACATCAAGATGCCACTGAGTAAGGCTTTCATTGAACAAGGCCAGCTGGGAAGTTTTCATCTCTGTCTTTTGTTGATTCCACTGACATTTTGATTGGCTGAACTGGCTGTTAGTCAGGGATTCCTAAGCTGTTACTGTGAAATGCCATGTCCCCACTCATGATTTGATTTGATTTGTCAACCTCTTTCACTTTCTGTGCCCAGTTTTGTCTCAGACAAGTGGAACATTCAACTACTGGTACAGCTTGGTCATTGGACCTCAAGGTGTTTGAGTTGTTTGATGAAACACTGGATACACTTGGCAGGTGTGAATGTATGTAACCATATGTGTGAAAGAGGGCCGTGAGTCAGGGCTGAAACAATCTTAAAGTAACTTGTAACATCTTGCACAGACGGGCTGCCTGTCATGTTCGCTCATTGAGGAGCTGATCTACATATTTCCACAGTCTGAAACACATGTACTGCTTATCACACAGATGGTTAAACACTGTGCATGCTCTTGACCCATGCAGAGTCCATGGTTTAGGCTGGTTTAATTGAAGTTAAAAGTGTAGGCAAAGGCTAATTGTGGTGAACCTTTTCTCAACAAACAAGGACAATTAATGTTTCAATCCAGACAAGGGGGGATTCATATGGTGAGGTTTGGTGGGATGGTTTAATAAGGTGCAGTATCTAATGTTTCCACAAACAACATATTTATTAAAAAAGACTTGCTAAGTATTTAATGCATCCATACAACTGGAAGAGGTGTTTATATCAGCCAAATCAAATGTGCCCTTAAAGTAAGAATATCATTAATGTGGCCCAAAATCACAAACTAAAATTTACCTCCAAAGGCTTTACAAGCTGTATGGCATACAACACCCCTCTGTATGTAGACCCTCACACTGGGAAATTAGAGTATGCAATGGCCTGTCATTTAGTTACAGAAAATTATATGTTCTGAGGTATTGCAAAAACTTGCCTGTTCCACAGGTGATATTGTGGATATAGGTCAAGTGACTGGATATATTGAACACAATGGAACAATATTGACTTAATGAAGAATTCATCTTATTTTCTACAATATTGCTTTGTTTTTATAAAATGCAATATATTTAACTACATATGCTGTGGTATCATGGTTTTATAGATATAAGCAGTGTCCAGGACCTGTCTATCCCATGAGATGCAGCTTTTAGCCAGGGTCAGGCTTTTTGAACATGTGTGTTGTCATTGCCTCCTCTTACTCTGATAAAGATGCTTTTTGTCAAAGATTCTTCACTGCACCTTACTAAAAGCTTCACTTACAATTATGTGCTTCAAATCATGTCTGTACATATCTCATCTCATTGTCCTGTTTGTTGGGACGCCAGTTACAAACTCCAAGTCAGTGGGTGCATGGAGATTCCCCTTACAAGGAACTGAAATGCTATTGGTAGGTCTTCATCAGCCAGAACTGAAGGAGGGCAACTGTATAATTTAAGGTGGCAGATTGATGAACTCAAAGAGCCTTTATCTGACCTACTGTAAGGAAGGAGAAACGTTCCAAAAAGAGAAGCCACAGAAGAAGCAGCAGAAAAACAGAACATAAAACGATCCTTACAAGGTGATTAGACAGAACTGCACAGTGTTCATAGTGCAGAGGGAATGTCACCTGTGTCCCTCCCACACAGACACATACAGTACATACATAATCATCAGCTCTTTCTCTCTCTCTCTAATCAGTGGAAGCTCTGCCTCATTCTTTCCTTCTGTAATTACATCCCACATACTGCATCAAGCAGCAGATTGAATCCTCATCGTTGTGCTAAACAAGTTTCAAGAAGAAAGACTGAGAGGGAGACAGAGAGAGATCTCACCCTCTGTAATGAATTCTGTCTGTCTCTCATCCCCATCGTCTCTCTGTCACTGTATGTGTGACAGAATGGGGTTCGTATATGATGGCTTGATCAAACAAACACACACACACTCTGACATGTACACTCACACCCTCGACACCAAATGTACACAGACATTACGTTTGATCACAGCGTTGTTGTTAGTGTGTTTTTATTACCTTTGACAAAAATTCAGTTCTGAATATTTAGTTGTGTCCTGGATGAATGTGAGCAGCACTTTAATTAGCAGCAATTGGTGGGGGTATTTGTGGCTTATGAAACATGCTGACTAATGAGATGTTAATAGGCTCTATACAGGCACTGGCACTGCCAATGGAAGAGAATAGTCCTCATTCATAATCAATAGAGCTGCGGTCTTGCTTCCATGTCTATGTATTGATCTGCCTGTGCTGCTAAATTAACGTGTGTCTTTGTTGTGTGTTTTTTTTTTCTCCCAAGGTGTGTTACTAGTGTTTTTATGTGTGTGATCGTGGGTTTGAATATGGCCACATGGTGTGCATGTAAGCATGTTTATTTGCTTTTACATGTAAACTTGTGCACAACCTCAACGTTTGTGCCAAGATATGACATATTTCTATATGTGTGTCTTTGTGTGAGCATACACAGGTCATCTATGGCTTAACCTCAATGATTAGTACAACCTTTTTGTTGTGCTCCATATGTGTGTGTGTGTGTGTTTGTGAGGTGAGGGTCTCAGGCGCTCCTGCGGTGAGATTGCATTGACCGCTGTGTTATTGCTCTTTAATTATCAATTACGGCAGCCCCCCATCCTGGGCAGAGTGGGGGGGGTGGGGGTGGGGGTGGGGGAGGCGTATGCGGACACACGGAGGTGATAATGAATACAGAGCTGCCATTAGGACAGTAACCAGGCTCTCCGTCTGGGGCTGGGAAGCCAGCAAGGAGGAGGAGGAGGAGGAGGAGGGGAGCTGGCTGGTGTGCTAATGAAACAGGCTGCAGCTCAAGACAAAAGAAAAGCCACCATCCCTCCCTCTTCTTCTCTTTTCCCTGCTCTCCATCCCCTCTTGATTCCCTCGTCATCTTTTTTATCTCTCTCATGTATTTTCTTGCTCACTTTGCATCCCATGCCTCGAACATGCACCTCAGCCACAACCATCCTTATAGACACAACACACCCGAGCACACACTGAAACACATTCACAAGGGACTGTAGTCTCACAGACAAACAGTGTCTGTATTTACTGAGGGGGTCATCTTTGAAGCTGTCAGCTAATCTGTTTGAAAGTGTGCCCATTCTTTCACAGAATATCAGTATTCTGAATATTTTACTTTTTTAGTTTTCTTTTTTTTTCCTTCTTCCTGCACTCTGTTAATATTAACTGGTGCAAAATTGAAAAAAATGTAATCTGGAACAGTGAAAACCCTAATGGATGATTTTTAGAATTATGTTGTGGAGGAAAAAATCTATTAATCTGAGCTTAATGTGTTGGCAAAGGTGTCCGCCAGCCAACTCTATGTGCTTGCCTGTTGGTTATTCAGGTGCAGTAGGTAGATGGAGCTCGTTGTGTTGATTTCTGTGAGAAGTGAGGTGGTTGTTAATGAGACTGGACTGTCAGCCAACAGTCCCTAACACCTTCCTGCCCAGGATACTCAGTTTTTGATATCTTAATTATAATTAGCATGGTTCAGATTTCACCTAGAAAGAATAGGCGTTTGGGTTCACATAAATGTATCTTTAGAAGAAAAGGCATGAAGTAAACTTCATACCTGAATACGACCACGATAGTGAAAAATTGCTGTAGTTTGGATAGTGATAACAAATTGCCTTATTTGCATTAATTGACATTAAAAAATAAGTGTTTGGTTTACCTACATGATAATGATTTTTAATGTGCTGCCTCTCCAGGACATGCAGTCAATAAATCACTGTGCTTGCCTACTGTGCCTATAAAGAGATGCCACATGACATTATGTCAGTAGTGCTCACATGTAAATAGCCTGTTTATTTGGCTGACATGTAAATGCCATCAGAGTAAAAGCACAACAGGACAGACGACGGGAACCCTTTGTCCTTTCACTGCGTGACAGATGAGAGCTGCTCCTAAAAATGCAGCCAGCAATCATCCTATTTTTCCCTTTTAGGAGATGAGACATATTAAATGTCTCCTGGAGGAGATGTGAAAATAAACAGAAATAAGCATGGCCTCTGCACCAGTATACAAGTAAATTACTGAATTAGAAAAAGGCTATAACAGCCACAGGAATATGATGGCATATTATGAGACTGACACCATCCAAGAAGTAATGAGCAGACATGATAGCTCTAAATCATGTTTTTCACTAACTGTGCAATTGAAACATGGCACAGGAAAACGTAAAGAGGTGACCACTCCTCTTTGTCACATGTGTGCGTCCAACCTGACCAGGCAGTGTGTGCCAGACCCGAGGCAGGCTGCTCACCTATTGTAAATCTGGCATGGTGATACAGTGGCAGATAAAGAGGTGGATAAACCCTGACCTCCGAAGTCGTAAAATTTTTACTGCGAATGAGCTGCCTTGGAAGATACAAAAGTGAGTTAGATTTAGATTGGTTATGTATCCAAGTCCTTGGGGCCTGAAATAATAAAATCATGTCTTATTTCAATAGCCTGTTCAGTTCAGTCTCAAAGGCTTCACAGCTGCCCTTTGTGAGCACTAAATGACAAAAGATATTCCCCAACCTCAGACTGAGAATAAATGACTCTGTGGGGTAGCTGGGTTAAGGTGGTGTGCCGCTAATGTGCTGACTAGTTAATTTCCTGTATCTTTTATTAGTGGAATATTCAGAATAATAGTTCATGTGATAGAGTCAGGCACTAAAAGCTTTTGGCTATTAGTGTTCCTACAACCTCACATTCCATTCGGTGGACAAGACATGGGGTTACTGTCCATGACTTTTGCTTTGTCTGTCTTTATCAGGCTTTTTCTAACTAAACATTTCCAGAATGAAAATTTAATTTACCCCCAGGCTCTATAGAGGTCAGGTTAATTTTAGTTAGAATCCCTCATGTCAATAGAAAGGAAAGATTAAAGATTAAATTACCTTGCCATGTAAGGTAATTACTATTACCTCAATTTCTCTGGTATATATTCAAAAGACAACAAGCAGCATCTCACCGCATATTTTACTTGGGTTGCTATTTGACATCTTTGGTCTTTCTTCTGAATTGCAGATACATTGTTAGTCTTTATTAGAAATTTGGAAGAACACTATCAGTTGTATACTTCTGTGCACTGTATTTAAAGTTAATTTATTCATTGGAGAAAGTTTGGATTTTAAAATTTTTTTATTTTTAACTCGGGTTTTTGTTTTCATCTTGGTCATAAATTCATTGGGAATTTTTGCAATGTAGCTAATTCACACAGATATTTAAGTATTTTAAATAAATTCCATTCTGTACCCATTTAACAAAAATGTCAGACATATTTAACAATAAAGGCTGTTTTTAGAGATGTTTTAAATTATTATTTTATGAGTTTGTCTGCAGTTCTGTTTGTCCTCTCTATATAAGGAATGGAGTATTCTACGACATTCATTTAAATAGATATACAATAAACAGACTCTGACTTTGTACATCACGCACTGAGTCGCAGGATGTGGCAACATGGGTATCTGATGGTTGGTATAGTTTGCGCTATACTTAGTCTGTCTGTGCAGGAGTTATCTCCAGATGTCTATCCTGGGCAACATTTAACCTCTGCACAATCAAATTGTCTCTCTCGTAGTGCAGTAAATGTTTGGGAGGAAAGTCTGGTAACGAAATGTCAGGTGCTGGTGCCCGGCTCATAACAAACTACCTTGAGGTGGGGCTGATAATTGGCGTTTTGTGTCCGTGGTGTAAGAGCATTTTCAGATTTGAAAGGACAAAGAAGAAATGTTATTGTAGAAAAATGGGACAATAATACGGCTCCACCATTTTGGCTTCCTAATTTAACACAAAATAGAAACTCTTCAGGCTATAAGCGTCACTGGGCTTTCCAGTCAGTGTGTTCTCTGAGAGCAGCAGGAGTAGATGCAGCCATGTTAAGGTCATGCTTTCTTCTCTGAGGTAAACCTTCAAAACCCACAAACAAGGTTACTGTATATATGATATATATAGAAAAAATCTTTTAATTTAGCATCATATTGCCTGTGATTTAAAAAATGGACACAGGTGTGTGAGGAGTGTTTTAGCACCTGAGCTGTAACCGTTCATAATTTTCTCCTCACTGGCCTCCCTTTCCTCCTCTAGGACCCCCAGCCAAAAAAAAAAAAACACGCTACACATTGGACTCCCAGTGGGAGTTCAAATTGCAAAAGGAGGAACACTCAGATTACATTTTTGAGCTTATGTCCCACTTCCACCTAAATCCCATGCCAAGGCGCAGACAGACATACAGACAGGTACATAGGACATCTCAGGCGCAGTACTGTGTCCCAGCAGCCACAATAGCTGTGCAGAGAGGAGACTGAGCCTGCCCTCCCTGTCCCCCATCTATCTGTGTGCATCTCCATCAGCACTCTGCGTCTATCCCTGTCTCTCTATCACTGATTGATTAGCTGTTTACGTCTCTCCTACAGTCACCCGCCCCACTCCCACATCGCTGCGTCGTCTGCTTCATCACTTCTCTCTTTCTCTCTATCCACTGCTCCTCTAATTTCTCTCCTCCTCCTCCTCCACTTTCCCTCTCACACGGGCAGACCAAGCCACCCTCACCACCACCTCCACACCTTCCTTCTTATCCGAGAAAATAGACTGGATGTCGCTTCTTGCCAAAGTGCCCTGCGGAAAGCCACAATGGGCACCACGGAAGGCTCTATGAGCAGTAATGGGCGAGCAGAAGGAAAAAAAAACACATTGAATTTGGTCCATGTGTCATTTTCAGGAAATTGCATTTTAAAGGACATGGGTCTTTTTCATATGATGAAGGGTGAGGCCTTCACCTACACTTGTTTGTTTGGGTATCTGTATTATTGGTATCTGGTTTTGGGTTATGAAGGCTGAGTTTGAACATTTTGAACAGATAGCATCTCAGACATTTCTAAATACAAAGGGGAATGATTACAGATACCCAGTGTACAGACACACATTCAGTATCTGCTCATCTCCCCCTACAGTCATTCATAACACAGATTTATATTAGTTCTAAGGCTTTTGTTTTTCAAATTGTGCAGACGGTACTTTGGTTACAATGTCATATACTGTTCTTGTTTGTGCGTTACAAGCGGGAAGACAAAAAGAGAAGGAAAAGATGGGGAAAAACAGATTAACATGCAGCTAATTGTAGCGGAAACACCATCTCCCTCCACCATTGTCTTGCCTGTACCCGTTTGGATGGTGCATAAAGACATAATTCCCCTAATGTGAAAGTGTATAGCACCTTTGTTGGCAGTGGGTTGGCTGGCATGTCTCCCACCGAGGTACCACTGGCCTCACTAATGCCAGCGTAGATGCCAGGCCTCAGCACATGATCCTGCACTCCAAGCTGGGCCCAGTCCTCAGGCGTGAGGCATGTAGTGTGAAGTGTCTTGTGTGTGTGAATGCGTGTGTGGAGCTCAGTAACCCTGTTAGTCATCTCACATTGTCAGTGTAGCAGCACCCTTTTGTCTCCCACAAGCTACATTGGTGTGTTTGCAGGTCAGCAAGTGCTCATTACTGTTGCAACTTAAATACCATCTCTGGTTTAAGATCATATCTACATTTTTGTGTGCTCCGTGTTCTTGGTTTTTTGTTGTTTGTGGCTGAGTTAGTTTCAGAGAAATGTTTCCACAGGCAAAATTCTAGTGTATTTGCTTAGATTTTGAATATTTCAAACAAAACTTTACCAGCATCAACACACACTTACAACCTTTGTTAAACCCTTATGGACAGTCTGTATTCATTAAACCAATTATTAATTTCATAGTGAAGCAAACCTTAATTGCTCTCATAAAGCACTACAAAGAGCACATTGTCAGATCACACTGTGGTGGTTTAATCTTTAATTTTAACTGCTTCCGTCCTCTGAATTGGCTCATTTAACCGGCACTGGGCTCATTGGCATTATTCACATTTTTTGGCACCGTTCGTCACCACTCGGCCCACAGCATTCAGGAAAGAGATGGGGTTAAGCCTGAAACACTTTTGTCATTCAGCCACTCTGAAGGCAGTCACACAATTCTGAGGCTGTGGTTGGCTCTTTGTTTCTAGTAGATCAGCTTTTGTCCTCTGAAATCCTGTGAAATAAATGAAGCAGAGAGAGATGTCAAGGCAAGTGGGGAACTCACTCACAAAACTACACACAATCATAAAGTAACAGTCATCGGCCTGAACGTGTCACTAATGACTGACCATACACCACGTTCCTCTCACATTATACATTGCTTTGTTACTGTACATATGTTTGGTTTCCTCCCTCCCTTTCTCCTCCTGCCCTCCCTGCTGTCTAAGCCATAAATGCCAACAGTCAGGAATTCATCCATTCCCAGCGCCAGCCACCAGTATTTCATCCCTGTCAAAACAGGCTGTATCAGCCTCATGCACCTCCTTATTTTACTCTGCTGCCTTATTCTTCCTCCTTCCGCATTACACATACAGCCTGACCACAGCAAGATAAACACAAATCTATTATGGAACATAATTGTGCTAAATGGTAACACCACCTTTCAATACTGAGTTGAAACTCATTTAACATAATGTTTGTCTCCCAGCTGTCTCAAAGCTTCTCTTGTCTTATTTCCAGACAGTTAGGGCAAAATTGGCAGGCTCAAAATTAACCCCTTTTAGCTGTTACTCTTCTTGTCATGGAAGGAGGGCCTTTATTTTATAGTCAAGTATAAGATTCAATATTTAGTGATTTCTGTCAAATAAAGAGTTTTAATAGAAAAAAATGCGTCGTGGAAGTTGTAGTAACTTTTTCTAAACAGGCTCTAATTTTACATTTGCAGACAAAAGTTGGATCTAACAGCAATGAAAATAAATACTTTTGGACCTAAAGGTAAAAGATATTTGATATTATATATTTTTATTCGATCAAAAGAATAAAACAAACTATCGGCTTTTGTAGCCAGAGCGTCTCGTCTCAGCTTCAATTGCCTTTTCCCCAAAGGGAATTAACTGACATATTCCTCTGACAGACAGCTGTTCCTCCCACAGTGGATCTTCTTCATATGCCTCCCACGACACACACACATACACACGCTATTCTGAGTTACTCCTCAGGAGAATAAATCTGCAATCAACTAGCCTATAAATAGCTGTGGCACACTTCACTGCTAAGGGCCCCTGCCCTTCCCAAAACTTCTAACACACAACACACACTGAGGCTCTCACCCCTTAATCAGAGCAGGGCACCAACAACTTTCTTTGCTACTCTGTGTTTCTCCTGCTGGCGTTATGTGCCGAGTATTTCTGACAAACACATTAACAGAGCTAATTAAAGTAATTTGTCATACATATCTGCATTAGTTCTAATAACTCAGGCAGTGAAAATGCACCACCAGCCATATTAGCCATTCCATCTGAACTGTGGCAAGTCCTCGAGCCACTAACTCGCTGGGCTAGCGCTAGTTATTGGTAGCGGTGGCTAATCACCTCATTAGTCAGCAGGCTTAATGAGATGTGTTATTTAAGTAGATACTGTATCATGTGGGGACCTGTTCCTCCTGAGCCAATATACAACAGAGAGAGAGAGAGAGAGAGAGAGAGGTTTTTATCATCATTAATCTCACTCAAGCACACACACTAATGGTTTCTCAGAACAAAACTACAGAAATAGATTTTGTAATGAATCCTTTCAGTGACTGTAGGCTACACCACAGTGTGAAAGAAATTCATGTACATGTTTAAGAGAGAAAAATCTCCAGAGAGAGACAACCATACCATCCATATTCACAGAATATTGAATTTCCCATTTCAATGGATTATATTACATGTATGTTCGTCATAAATTGTAATCAGTAACAACCAACGACCAGCTCTTTCCAAGTTCCTCTCCACAATCCTGAAAGTCATAAGTCTGGTATTGGTTTTGGAAAATGGTCGGGGGGGAATGTAAACCCAACCCATCCCGTCCATCCTAATTTGTCAATTCTAGATTATTGCTGTGTTTCCCCCATGGGCATGATCATGCAGGAGAGGGATTTCCACTATGAAGGGATGATTTTTGTGGACTTTTGTTGAGAAGTTGAATCCTCAGGACTTGGTGTATCTCTCTCAGTTAACCTCCCCTCAAGTAAGTCTCCAGTCTATTATGAATTACCATGACCTTCATGTGACACAGCTAAGCATCTGATTTTCTTAAAAATAAATACCTAACAATTTTTTGAAAAACACTTATTACTCTCCTGAAGGTATTCTCACCACCTCTTCTAACCAACTGGATAAGATAATAAGTTAGCAGCACAAAAAAAGATTTTTAATTCCTTCCTAAACTCGCAAATCTGTTTCCTAATCCAGTCAAAGTTTGTGAATGACAAGTCTTTGCTCAATTAGTTCAAAATGATGCCTTTCTATTTTTCTTGTTGTACAGAACAGACAATGGGAGAGGTCATCTCTGGCCACCTGGAAAGAAAAAAGAAAAAATGCTAAAAATGTTTTTTTGTTTTTTTTTTTTTTTTTGTGCAGTGGATGGAATTTTAATCCTGACAGTTACAAGAGACTTTGAGGATTCTGGAAATATTTTCAGAACAGTTGTGGGCTTTGCAGAGACTGCTGTGTGAATACAGTGTTCTCAGAAAAATGGATGCTTAGTTCTGTGACTCAAATTTAATAGTAATTCATGAGACTCAAGCGTTCTATAGAGCGACTATAAAGATAAAAAAATTATATATATATATATATATATATATATATATATATACATATATATATATATATATATATATATATCAATAATCATCTCGCTGTTACTGAAAGAGTTGGAAACAAACCAGGCACTGAAAACATCTTATTGATGACCTATTGATGAACCTTGTCAATTACCACTGACATTGTTTTTATTGATCAATCGAAACAATATATAAATCACTTAATAATGTAGTTGGTTATCTGTTTGCAACTGTTTTAATCATGAGTCTCACCTGAACTTCTGTTTGTTCTTCTGTTGTTGACCAGGGAGGATTGTTTTTGTCTGGCAGGTGCTTTGTGTGAGCAGGTAGTTCTGTGTGACGTGTTGGTGAGTGTCTGTGTGTCTGTGGTTACTGTGGCGCTACGAGACCCCTGACCTTTCCATGTCCTGATTGTGTCCCTGGGGGCAGAGGGATGGAGGGAGAGGCTGAGGAAGGGGGAGATTGAGGGAGGGGGGCTTTGTTTTTCTGCTGGAAGCCTTAATGTCACTGTAGCCTGAGCTACAAACAGGATGTTTTTCTGAGTGGGTTTGTTTTTGGCAGCCAGAAGAACAAAACTTCATTATGACACAGTTTAATGAGATACATGCGTGTCTATGTTTTATGCCTCAGCATGTCATTTTCAGTCCTGTCACCCTTTGTTTTGTTATGTTTTTAAATCAAAGTGGAAGCTGCAAACACTATTAATAAAATATAACTTTTATGCCTTTTATGACAAATACCTCACTTCAAGGAGGGAAAGAAAGCATCATATTGCACCAACACAGTGAAAGCAGTTCAGTGAGTTGATGCAGATTGGTGTCTAGGAGCAAGGCGAGTGTAAGCACTCCACCCAGACAATAAGTGCTAGTGTTACCAGGCTGCACAGTGTGTTAATGGAGAAGCAGGGAGGGGATATTTAAGGTGGTGTTGTTTTTTTTTCACTGGTGCTTCTGACCAGCGAATCACATCGCCGCCTCCCCTCCTCTGCCCCCTCGCTCGGCCATCACGCGCACCACCATTTGCTCATCCATCACCATCGCCTCTCATTCCCCTCTCCTTTCCATCTTCCATCACTCCACCCAACCAATTTAGTCCTCACTCATTTTTCTCTCCTCTGCAGAGTGCTGTGCTTTTGTCCTCCATCCTAACCTCTCTTTCACTTCTTTCCATCATCCGCGTTCTCCTCTCTGCCGGTGTCTGATCACAAAATTTGAGCAGTCTGCTGTTGGAGAGGGCATTGAATGACAGCACTGAGTGTGTGCGTGCTGTTTTTTTTTTGTTTTGGCTGTGAGCATGCAGTCTGTCAGTGGTGTGTTTTGAAAACATGCAGAAATTCACCATGTGTGTACTGATGTGTGTGTGAGTGTGTATATCTGGATTCTGTTGGTAATAAGAACCAGTGACAACAAAAAAAACAAAAGACTATACCCAGGCTTCACCATCTGTCTCCCCCTAAACCTGATACTCCTGAACCACCTCTGTCTCTTTCTCTCACCCTCTCTACTTCACACACACCTATCATGCACACAGTCCCAAACGTAACACTAATGCTTCCATTCGGCCATTTTCCAGGAGTTCCTCTGTAAGCCGGAGCATCCAGACTCCGAATTAAAGAGCATTAGTTATGACTGCAGGGTGCAGCACCTTGGCCCCAGCCTATCATGTTATCACCATTCCTACAACAAACACACGCAAATATTATATCCACCAATATTATATCCCTCACACACACACACACACACTTTCGCCCCATCTACACACACACACACCCTACACCCTCCCCAGTCCCCCTCCACCTCCCGGGTCCCTAGGCTCTCTTTGCCACTCATTAACCCTGTCACGTTTACGGTATGAATTAAATGATTCGAGTGATGCATCCCCACGCACCGAGGGAGCCACAGCCAGACCTACCCCCACCCCCCACCTCCCACCAAGGCTGGAGCGACGGCCTGAGGCACCACTCTGCACCCTCATTATAACCAGCATGGTGGTCGCTAACTGCCACACTGTTGTTTTAGCATGTCTGTGTGGTGTGTGTATGTAGTGTGTGCCTGTCATGGTCGCTGATGGTGTTTGATGTTTTAATGTCTAAATGGAGGCAGAGGCATCACACAGGCCTGTTTGTGCTCAGAGCTGTACAAAATGATCTGAAGGTCTTCAGGTCAAGTATATTTATTCTCACTTCAAGATGAAGCATCTGCCTGAAAAGATGCAGAATTATAACACATATCCAAATTCTTCATTTTAATTTTTAATTTATCTTGTGTAGGTACTTAATGTGGGTGAACAGCCACAGAACAGAGCGAAAGAAGTACAGCAAAAATAAATACAGCAAAGATAACACATAGTAGCTTTTAAAATATGTAGCAATTGAAATGTGTGAAGAAAAAATCAGCCACACTAGACCAAGAGGAGATAAATTCATTAAGGTCATCAGCATTTTCCTTCTCATAGCAGAAATACTTCAGACTGAGCTCGCATACTTCACATCCTGCCATATGATACTTTCACTAAAAAGTTTCAAATTTGGTTCCAGGAAAAACAACATGACATTTAAGAATATTTTTCATTTTGTTATATCCATGAATATCTATCAAGTGTACTTGAAATCTGTATATGTGGTGTGTAATACTTGCTGTCCTGTGTGCCTGCTTTATATCTTGTGTGCCATGCATTTTTATTATTTGCTTGTGAAGCTGTCCTTTGTGAAGTCATGATTGTCATGTGCACGTCTTTCTGTCCGTTCTGTCACAGTTTTTATTGCCTGTTTCTGCCAAGAGAAGAAAAAATTGATGAAATGTCAGAAATGAAAAAAATAAAAATAAGATACTAAGCCATGGCTATGAGATAATAAGTAGAACTGTATACAGACTTTTGTGTGTGTGTGTGTGTGTGTGTGTGTGTGTGTGTGCGCGCGCGTCTGTGCATGTATGATGATTGTTCTGTGAGACTTTCAACTTTTTGTAACCATATTTATATGTAATTTGTTGTCAGGTCTCTCTTGCATAAGAGGTCTTGATTTCAATGAAACTTTCTGAATAGATAAAACTCAACAAATTATTAACTAATTCAAAATGATGGTTTTCTGAGTCACACTAACTTATGATTATAACATAATAAGTAAAAACTCTAAGATATGAGATGACAAATCTAAACTTCTCACTCACAATCTCAGAATTTTGGCTTTGTATCTCATCATTGTGAGTACTACAAAAGAGTATTTTTGATATATTTTTTAAAAATCATTCCTAAATGTTCTTTTCCTGGAAGATTTGGGCTTTCGTATGTTAATCACTTTTTGTTTTGTTTGAAGTCTATACTTCCATCAACCTTCCTAGAGATGATGAAAAATTAGCCTTTTGGCTAAACCTTGCACATTTACATCACACTGATGTTAATTAACGTGCACTGTTCCTGATAAATAAATTACTGCAACAGTGCAGCAAAAACCATGTCACATTTAAGATGTTACTAAAACCAAATCAGCAAGAATTTACCAACCACTTTAAAAAGAAGTGTGTAAAAATGCCCCCTTCTAAACAATGATGCACCTTCTTCATATTTTGGATACACTGACTCATGTTAAGCAAAAGCATGCATGAGCATTCCTGAGACCAGTGAAACCAGTGTTGTCCTGGGCCTGCTCCTGTCGTACAGTAATTTAGACTTAGACAGTACATTCCTCATGCTGCATACTGCATATTTTGCCAAAGATTGCAAGCACAAACACACACACCGGTAAAAATATAAAGATGACGTTGTTGGCCTTTTTACATCTGAGCCACAATTGATCCAAATAAAAAGACCATTCACCCTCTCTCTCACTCACTCTCCCCATCCACTGTGGTGTGTGTGTAGGTGTGTGTGCTTGTGTTTCTACATATGCGTAAGTGCAGTCAGACGTGACCCTCCGCCTCCTTAGTAAAGCAGTGCCTTGACACGTGTTCGGGTAATGGCGCTAATACGCTCATAAATCGAAATCAGTCAAGCAATGTCAAATAAAAGAGAGGGAGAGAGGTTGTGTGTGTGTGTGTGTGTGTGTGTGAGTGTGTAATGTGTAAAGTCAGGCTGACAGTCCAACAAGGCTTATCAGCCAAATCATCCTGTCCTGCTGCTCTGTTTATGGCTTTAAGCTAACACATACTCCTTGATTTCTCTCTGATAACACGCTGCTGTTTGTGTGTGTGTGTGTGCGCGCGTGCACACGAGGGACATGTCAACTACACGCATTGACAGCTCAGTGCTGTTAACCTGTCCTCCTCATATCGGCCATATCCATGCGGATATGGGCCGATGTAGAGGAGGCAGATAAAGCAGTAGGAGGGATTTGCATGTTAAAGCCCCCTTCTCTCTCCCTCAATTTTTTTTTTCTCACTGAAAGCAGAGTGGCTTACACACGCAGACACACACACACACACACACACTGTATCCCACTCTTTACAGGGCTTGAATGCATAATCGCACTCTTTTGGAGTGAAGCAGACCTGTAGTCCAAGTACATGAAGCACCAGTTTGAAACAAGCGGCTGAAAGCCTGCAGGGTGAGATGGAAATAATAGAGTGAGAGCAGAGGGGAGACACTTGAGAAGGGGAATTTCTGGTGTAGGATGAGAACCATCTATCTTCAATATCCTTTCAGGAATTAAGAAAAAACAGATTTAATTTCAGATTTATAACCATGCATTCTCAAAATTGTATCATTACTCTTGCCGAGGGCTTCAGCCAAGACCTCGAAGCTTGCTTTACTTAGCGAACATGTGAACCCTCAAGTAAAATATGCAAATGACCAGAGCAGTTTTTTTGTGTTTTGTTCAGAATGTTGCTCACACCGCATAACTGCTTTCTGTAAGATTTACTTTGAGGTTAAGATCCCTCAGCATGTCTGTGATATATGGGTGTTTGGTGTGGTATATCTGATTAAAATGGTTTACACATTATGATTACCCCAACATTTTTGAGGTTTGTGGTCAAACCGATCGCCTCTCGAGGGAGTGTTGGCTGATTGTCTGCTGTTCATGGTTGAAGTGATTTAACTCTGGCAACTGGGTTGTTTTAGCTATCTCATGTTTTTCCAACAGAGTGCAGTTTTTTTCTTCATGCCTTAATAAAAACATGAAGCCAGATATTGCAGATAGTTTCAGGATGGAGTTTCCATGGTGGAAAATGTTAAGACCAAAGATTTCTGAAAAGTCATCTCTCAAAAAAAGGGGAAAAATTTGCAGCAGAACAGCTGCTGTACCGGTGTGAGTGTTTACCGTGCTGGCTACAAGACAACCACTCAACTGTGGTCAACTACACTCAGACAGAGTTAACATTTACACCTTCAGTCTGACAGCTCTGCCAGGAAATGTTAAAAATGCTTAAAAGGCTGGAAATTATTACATCTTTTCTATAATAAAAAAAAATCAGGTTAAACTTAAGATCAGAGGAGAAGACAGGGACAGATGTGGAGGTGGAGGAGTTGTTGTGTTATCTTAAAAAGGCTAGATGAGTGTGTTTTAGGATCAGAATGTTACAATTAATTTGAAGTTTTAGCAAATACAAAATATTTACATATTTTACACTTAAATGATCTGAACTGTCCCATTACAGTAAATTGTACACAGTGCTTAACAGTGGGTTAAAACATGGAGGAGTTTTTCTGTGTGTGTGTGTGTGTGTGTGTGTGTGTGTGTGTTTGAGTGGAGTGCATGTGCTGTCTGCATGTGACTGTGTGTCTGCCTGTTTACTTTATGCAACAGCCTTTGGCAGCTCACTCCTCCAAAGCTCTCCTCCCAACTTTAATTAACTACAAACACATACACACACACACAGACAGAGACTCACACACAGCTTCACACAGATACACACAGACATGCATGAACTCACAAGCACACAAAAACATACACAGCACCCCAGAGAGTCCAGGAGAGCAAAGGGAACCAGGGAAGGAAAAACAAAAATATTTCTCTGACTGAAAAGGGGAACCTGCTTCCAGTAAAAGGAAAGAAGGGTGTTAAAGGTTGTGTGTGTGTGTGTGTGTGTGTGTGTGTGTGTGTGTGTGTGTGTGTGTTTGTAAGACCTGGAAGGATGCAGTGACTCATTGCTCCTCTGAGTCATCACTAACAACGACGGAGGGATGGAGGGAGAGGAGAAAGAAATGTGATTAAGAGAAGGAGAGAACAGTGGAGTCAAACACAGCTCTCCTCACACATCAGTGTTGTTTCAGAAAACATTCAAGCGTATGAGAGTGCACATGTGATTCTGCACTGACCGCAGTATAGAGGGTGTGTTTGTGTTTGAGTATGATTTCCTACTGAGCATGCACATTGTGTTTGTTTGTGCAGTGCTTGAGTAGGAAGACTGTCCTTTAACCAGATGACTCTAGTCTCAGTGTCACTGAGTGAGTGACAGAGTGAGTACAGTTGTGTGTTTACATGAAGTCCAAAAGTCGTCTGCATTCATGTGTTTGTTCGGTGGTAACTTAAACCTGGACTCTAGAACCCAAAGTTAAAGCTGCACTAATTTATATTTACATCCACTGACAATATGTAATGTGAAAGAGTCTACAGCTCTGCAGAGCTTTTTCACCTCTTTTAAACCATAAGCTCCTCTCTGGTTGACCTTACGTTCAAACTGCAGCAAACAAGTTCTGATAAACGCACAAATCATGCTACCTGCACAGCAGCAAACAGCAGAAAGACAAAGCTAGTTAGCAACAAACTGGTGAAGAAAGTTGAACAAGTAAGCAGCTAAAGACCCAAATGTTTTCGCAGGAGTTGGTTAAGACCAAAATAAAGCTAACTGTTACTATGCATCTTCTGGCTGTATAAATAGGCACCTGTTTGCTAAAATGTTTGCTGTAACTTTATAAGGCCAAAAAAATAAATTAACGCAGCTTTAAATTTACAACTGAACAAACTGTTATTTATTAATACACTTGTTAATACAGACTGTTGAAATTAGTTGTGTAGGATCCAAAACTTTGTACAGTGCGTAAACCTTAACCTGACACGCTTCTTTTTCTATATCCATCCAGATCACACTGAGTCCATCTATTAGATAGATGAAAGAAAAACAGGGTTTATTAATCCATTTACCCTCGTTCAAAAATAAACTTAGCGAAGACAAAAACATTTCAACAGAAAAAGTGTCGGTAGTCAGTCCTGAGACATACAAAACATGATTCAAATTACCTGGACCTGGATGGAACATGATATATTAAGAATAGAAGCAAAGATAGCTAAATGTCAACATGTAAATCATAATAAATAATATTCAGCTGTAAAATGAAAAGTTAAGCACTGAGAAAAATCTATGAATTAAGTTTTACATCTGAGGAAATCACATACCTTTCTTTGGAGAGGACAGACATTGTATCATGTAAGAAATGTGATTTTCACAGGTGCTTTTTAATTTAAAAAAAAGTATTTTCAAATTAAAAAGTTCTATTTTAGCGATGAATTCAAATTGACTCTCTGTGGACTCCAGTGACACTGCCATGCCCTTTGACCTTCATGTGGAGGGGGCATGTGAAAACAACATTTCCACACAGTGATCAATCAAAGTGTCACTCTCTGATTTATTTTGATGTGTTCAGTCAAAAGCACACTGCTGTGTCTCTTCCTCCTGTCTCCTGATTCCCACCGTGTCGTTCACCTTTATACGTCCAGTTAACAAAGTCCAGTCAGCACATTTGTTCACAGCATGAGGATGAGGTGAGGCGTGGATCAATGATAAAACTCTTATCGAAGGGGACTGGCTTAGATAAGAATCTGCTGCACATGAGGTTCATATAACAGTCAGTGTTGACTCGCCGTGGACTCCAACCAGCAGAGTCATGTGGCTCCAGCTCTGTGGATGATGTGTTGGTCCACAGAGAGAAGTAAACAAAGCAGAGAGGAAGGGAGGGAGGACACATGTGAATCACGCACACAGACGTTCATGTGCACACACACACACACACACACACACCTGTCCGATGTTTTCCCCAGCTGTGAATACAGCCTGTTTCTCCCAGGGACTCTGACAGAGAGATGTTGAATGCCACTCACACTCCTCTCCACCTTCCCCCGTCATGTCCCCCCTCACACACACACACAAAGTCAGACACACACATGTACACGCTTTTCTCTGTGGTTTAGAGATGTCACGTCTGGCTGAGTTTGAAGTGAATCTAAGGGGCTATGATTATTATTCTCCACTACACACACACACACACACACACACACACACACACATGCACAAACACAAACCACACAGTCTTCTCTGGAGAGCCTCAGTGGAGCTGGGGACTCATCCAGCGTGAAGGCTGCAGCCGATGACTCTGCTCAGTGTGGTTTAACGTTGCCTCAGGTCAGGTTGCTCCAGACCTGTGCTTACTCTCTGTACGCTCCACTGATCATTCTACCTGCTACACACACACAAAGACACACACAGCAAGCTCTGTTCACTTCAAGGACTCATGAGACAAGGAATACTATGTCTTTGATGGTTTGATGTGTGACAAAAAACAACACAGGCTGTGTACTGTACACAGTCTGTCTGTTTTGATGTTTTTTTCTGTTATATTACGGTTTTTGTTGTTATTGGTAATCCATCCCATAGTTTCTTCTTCAGATTTTGTCCTGTTACTTCTCACTCTCACCTTTTAATCAAAGTTTTGTTTCATATCTAGTTAGATTTGAGGCCTTGTTTATGTGATTTTATTAAAAAAATATACAAAGATAGATGAACATTGCATGATGATTTGGATTTAGAGTGCCTTTGTCTCCTTGACAGATGAATAGGACCCTGGGCTCTGCATGAAAGACATTAAGTGACACTTACAACTGGACAGAAATTTATTTCCTCTGTTACATGGACCAATAGAAACTCCCATAGGTTAAGATGGGGGGTTTCTTAACACTTGATAAAGGGACACGTTGCACATTGTGTTGATGTAACAGGTGCACTGTAATGCAGGGGTCTGAATATCATCTGATATTCTACCTGGTGCATTTCCACATGTCTCATATTTGCACATGTTAATGCCACATATGTGAAAATGCAAATAAATGATCATTTTCATCTTTGGCAGCAGCAGCACCAAGAGTTATTGAAGAACATATCAGTTTCATAACAGGAAGCAGCTGAATGTTTAGCTGTGTGAGAGGTGTTTTTTTGTTTTCTTCATCAGTTAACCCCGGTCAAAGTCATTATTTGTTTCTGTTTTTGAAGACAGGATTGCTGAAGAGTGTGTTGCCTGTTCACAGGTGAATATAGAAAGCATTGAGGGGGAACTGCATGTCCTCAGGACCGAGTGTCACAACATCAGGGACAGTTTAGTCACATCTTCCCTTAAGCAGTTATTAAATGGGACAAACTCCATAAGGTGTGTGTGTGTGTGTGTGTGTGTGTGTGTGTGCGACTGTGACTGTTTGTGTGTGTGACTGTTTGTGTACTAAGTGACACTGGATCAGTAGTGGGAAACAGTGACACACTTTGTCCATGCAGCTTTGTTAACAGAACAAACATTGTGCGTTTCTGTCTGCCTCAGTGTGTGTGTGTGAAATGATGCAACGCCTGCTGATGGTGACATAAAT
>BRZM01005345.1:0-14669 GCA_033238685.1 Lates japonicus | reverse complement strand
AATTTATATTCAATTCCATTTCGGGTGATTCCTTTAACCAAGGGGGAAGACCTCAATGTAATAGACAGAGGCTCGACAGCAATGGCGAAGAGCAAAGGTGACAAAGGACAAAGACAAAAAAAAGTGTCTCCCATAGTAATGAATATGAAGAGGAGTCATTTTGATTGAAAAACAAGAACTCATCAATAGAATTTGAAATGAGTTCGCAAGAGTTCTGCCAAGTGAAGAGAATTGAATCGCCAAGGTGGTGAGCTACGTTTATAAATAGAAAGTTGAATATCTAATAACAAAGGTGAATGGTTAGATATTACAATACCTAAATAGTCAGAAGAATTTACACATGAATTAAGAGTACTGTCAATAAAAAAATAGTCAATCCTAGAATATGAAAGGTGCACCTGAGAGAAGAAAGAAAATTTTTTAGTAGAAGGGTTACGAGATCTCCATGGATCAATGAGACCATTCTGTTTCATAAAGAGAATGTTTTAGACATAGCAGATTGAATCAGATTGCAAGGATTAGACCGATCTAAGATTGGGTCAAGAACACAATTTAGATCCCCTCCGAGGATCAGCAGGTGAGCATTCAAAAAGGGGATGTTACTCAGCAATCTGTTAGCAAATTCAACATCATCAAAATTCGGGGCATAAACATTTACTAACAAAACCTTTTTATGCATCAGGGTACCAGCAACTATAAGGTATCTGCCGTTCCTATCAGCGATAACATCAGTGGAGGAGAACTGAACTTTCTTATTAATGAGAATGGTGACCCCTCTAGCTTTTGAGTTAAAGTTTGAGTGGAAGACTTGACTTATCCAAGGGCAATGTAACCTACGGTGATCTTTAATGCGAAGATGAGTCTCCTGTAAAAATACTATATCAGAGTTTAAACGTTTCAAGTGTGTAAAAATAATCATCAATAGTCAAGTTCCCAGGTCCTGCTTCAGTCAGGTGGCTTAATCACCTCCACCTGAATGAGTGGTGAGGTCTCTGAGAGATGTAGGGTGAGCAACCAGCAGCCATTTTGTGATGTGACAGCCGATCCTGTGGGAGCATAGCACCCCTCTACCACATGTCCCCCTGTGATGCCAATTATTCATATGAAAGTAAAGAAAGAAAATTATTCAGTACAATAATACAGAGCAAACGTTAACTCAGACAAATGTGATCACACAGTCCATCCATCCATTATCTATACCGCTTATCCGTTAAGGGTCGCGGGGGGCTGGAGCCTATCCCAGCTGTCATTGGGCGAGAGGCAGAGTACACCCTGTACGGATCGCCAGTCCATCGCAGGGCCAACATATACAGACAAACGACCACTCACACACCTACGGCCAATTTAGAGTCACCAATTAACCTAACGCGCATGTCTTTGGACGGTGGGAGGAAACCAGAGTAGGGAGAACATGCAAACTCCACACAGAAAAGCCAGGCTCAAACCGGGGCTCGAACCCTGAACCTTCTTGCTGCGAGGTGACAGTGCTAACCACTGCAGCACCATGCTGCCCCCTGATCACACAGTATCTATATGTTTTTCCACTGCATTTGACGAAGTAGAGACAGAGAGTGAAAAGAAAAAATAAAGACAAAGGGTAAAAGGGTAAAAGTTAGAAAAACAACATTAGCGCAAAAAGATGTACAGGTACACACTGAAAGATCGAAAAACTAAAACCTCACAATCAAGTGACCTTGAATGCCTCATATCAGTACTATCAAAGAAATGATCCCAGAACTCAAAATTCCCACTGAACTGTGCTGTACTGTGTGTGTCCGCATCTTCAATATGTGATAAATACTATGTAGCTCGTTCTTGTTAATGAACCCCACATTAAAATGACAAGTCGCCAGAATAAAATAGTTTTATTTTCGTAAAGATGTCAGCTCCAACAATGTTGGAACATCAGTTTCTTCTGAGGACACCGCCAGCACCAGCAACATTCACACACATTATAATTGTTGTTGGTGGTGTTGATTTTTGTAATTGATTAGCTATAGGTTCCCATCCTTATCTGGCAAACGTTTAAGCCTTTTGTGCGTGTGCAAGCCTGCATTCTTTTTGATGACATCATAAAAACATCGTCCCCCCCAATGGCCAAATCACTTGTGTACATTCTAGTGAACTCTCCTCAAGTTTGTTTTTGTGTCTCTTACCTGACTGTGTTCTCCTGTGCTCTGCCTAGTTACCTTCCTGCTTCAGGACTTGCTGCTCTGCCTCTGTCTCTCCGGTCCCTGGATTCAGGCTCAAGTCAGTCTCGTCCTCACCATTGCACCCCTTCTGGACTCAGAGCTCCATCATCACAATCCACCACCCTTTGGATCTGCGCCCTTCACACTCCTTCACATCTATTCTATCTGTGTTATCATTTAAGACTGAACCTGCTATTGTCTGTGCCTGTGTCTCTGTGTCTGCACTCGTGTCCTTTAATCAAAACCATGGCATTGGTGAAGCCACACCTTGAAAAGCGGTGCTGCTTTGGCAGTTCCTGTTTGCACTGCAGCCATGGCTGAACAGGTAACTGTCACCTGGAACAGTGTTGATGAGGAAAACATCTAAATGTGATGATTATGAGGCATGAAGAGCATCTTCTTACATAATCTCAGCAGATTTATGCACATGATGATCGTTGATCCTTGATGATGTCTGTGTTCTGATGTCTGAGAAGAAGGTGTTGACCTGTTGTAGTTTGGGTGGAGGGTATATAAATCCTGCGAGGGAGGATGTGATATCTGAGCTGAGTCAGTACAATGATGAGACATTAAAAGCAGAAGGTGATACTGTTTTTCTTTTTTTTTCCTTTCATAAATAATGTTATTTCTGATTGTGTGAAGCTGTTGAAGCTTTATTAATCAGTGTTCCAATCAGTCTCCTCATCATGTAAATTAGGTGCTGATGGCAGTATGTTATGCTCCATCTCATTAGAAAACCCTGTTTATGCCCTTGGATATTTCTGTATTTGAAATATCACATTAGTGACAGATATTTATCAGTAGATTGATATGGGCTTGTTGACTGTCACAAGTATTACCACTGCCAGTCATACTGAAACACTGACACTGAACAAACTGTTCATATTCAGCTCTGTTGCAAAATGTTTTTTGAAATGGATGACTGGGACGTGTTTGTCTTTCAGGTTTCATCTTACAAAATAAAACTTGACTTTAAGCAGCTAATCAGAAAGTCTCAGACACAAGACTCAGCTGACAGGCAAAATGTTCATAGTGAAAACTGACAGTGTGCTCTGTAATGAATGTGTGTTTTGTTATGTGTAGCAAAAGCTGGGAGGTAAACATGGGTTAAATTATTTCATGTTAATATTGGGGCAGAACAGGTTAATTCACTAACTGTAATTACGCTATATCGGTAACATTTTCTCAGTAATAATGGGGTTACATTGGTGCATAATCTCTGCAAATACTTTGTATCAGTGTCAGTAACAGTAAATAGAAATGTTTTGAACATGGGCTGATTGTTAATGAAAAAGAATGTAAGGCTGGAACACACTGTTGAGCCTCCTCTGTACCATAATTCAACAAAACACCACTGACTAAGAGTGTGCCCACATGATGACCCTGTAGACCCTGTATTCTCACAAAGTCATTGAAACCATGCTCTTTTCTTCAGTAAGACTTTGTTAAGTCAGAGATAGAGATCCTTCATCAAAGTATTACCCAAACTTTTTATTACCTCCTATAATGACTTTGTATCATCAAGAAAATATGGCTCTGGTATAATCCCATTATTGTGAGGTGACCATGCCAAGTTGTTATTACCCTCCTGTTATTACCCCATTGTTACAGTGTTACAGAATTTAAAATATTACCACAACACATCTTGACTTATCACACAAGATCTTTCCATGGTATTATAACTACTTTAATTTCAGTGTACTTAGGAAGTAATACTCTATTGTGCCCAAACTATGTAATGTAAAGTGCTATTTATTAGTTGTATTGCTATTCAAATGCAATAGATGGCAACACAATCAAACATTTTTATTTTGCCCATGCCCTAATGTTCTTTCTACAGAAATGTGTAATAATCAGGTGGTCTTATATTCAGTGAGGCATGTCTGCAGCTATGTGTAGGATGGGGGTGAGGTGACCATGTGGTGCCCACATGTGTCACATCTGCTCACCTGCTGTGAACTGCTGAATTACAAAACCTTTAAGTAGAACATATACCCGTGTGTGAGGAGCTGCAGATGGGCTGTTTCACGCTGTGTAGGACATTGTGCAGGCTCATATTCTCAGTAAATGTAGCCCCTGGTGAACAACTTGTGCTGTTAGAGCACAGCAAAATCAAAAGTGTTAGATTTTCAGTGTTAGAGTTGAAGTAAAAGGCCTTAAGTCATTTTCAACTCTTTTAAAGTCTAATTCAACTTCCAGATGAACATATTGACAGTGTCAGTGTTGATACAGAGGGTTAAATGACATACTCTTATAACAACTCTACAGAGTTGATTTCACTAGCTAGCCAGTGTATTGTGCCAGAGGTCCAGCGTCTGTTTTCCAGCATTGAGGGCGGGAGACCAGCCAGCTGGTCTTTATTTTTTTGACTGGACGTGACCAGACAACACACTGTGTGACCAGGAGCATTGATGTATGTGCATCTAATCTTAAATTACCTACCCAGTACTATTTATTTTATTTGGTGGTTTTATGCTAAATATCCCGGTTGCTTACGTAGTATTAGCTAATCAACTCACCGTGTACTGCCTAGGTAATTGAAAAGAATAACCCTCTATCACATGTGTTGCTAGGTGAATTAATGGATCTAGTAACGTTTTGCTTATGGGGAAAATAGCAGTTAGCAGTCCACTGGTCCCTTATGGCAACGGAACAGTGAGGTAACACTTTTATTTTCAAGGTGAGGACACAGTAACGGCATGTTTTGAAATTATTCACGGAAGATCATGTGCTTGGTCTATTTCTGTTTGTAGCACTAGTTTAAAAATATATGTTTCTTTAAAAGGCCACTGTAGCAGTGTGATGTGATGTGATGATGGGGGAATTCAAATGAATACACAGACACAGACTTAGACTTTTATTTTGAAGTATGTGGATTAGCATTTCCACTATCATGTTTACACACATAGTGCCACATTGCCATATTGTGTGACCTGTGCTATTGAGGACTGCTGTCCATTGTTAGGACAATATGTTACTGTAAAATCAGCGCTGTTAATATGTGGTGTCACAGAAAATACATTTTTGCTTGAAATCCAAACTTATTTTGTATGGTCTTGTTTTGTTTCCTTCTTTCATTGCAGTAGGGAATAATATTATATTGTATAGTGTAACGGGGTGGATATGGGGATTATAAATTGGCATGGTGATGCAGTGGTTAGCACTGTCGCTTCACAAGAGTTTCAAACACAGACACTTTGTGGCTTAGCTACCTTCACAAAGTATGGTACTCAAGTTTACAAAAAAAAACCCTGAAAAAAAAGAAAGAAGGAACCAATGGGGTTGGAGCTTAGTCAGAACGTACTGAGAGAAAAACTAACACATTAGTTCAGAAACAGTTAGGAGATAAAAACTAAAATGAGATCTCCATGTATTTCAGATTAAAACATCGTGGTTAGTTGTCCCTGGCTGAGCCTGTGGTAACAGTTTTATTCATAAGTGTTCTGTGGAGCTTTGACCATACAGTCTATGGCTTTGACAAGTCTGAGAGGAAAAAACTTTGTGACATCATCTGGGAATCAACAAATTTTATTTTTAAAATGTATGGAGTTTCTTACAAAACAACTGTATCGAGTGGCATTATGGAAAATGTTTCCCCTCCAGCAGCTCCTGTCCACCGTATCAGTGAAAGACAAATCCTAGCTTTAAGTTAGGTCATCAGTCTACAACAAAAACTGTGACTCCCTCAAGATCACCACCTACTTACTCCATCAGAGAGGAAAATAAAGGAGGGTGGCAGCTGTCACCCTAATCACTACATCATAATAAAGTAATTACTCAGTATTTATATACGTCATATTTGATCAGCAGCATGAATTTCAGAGGTGCTGAAATGCAAACACAACACTGCTGACTTTGTCAGACTGCTGCTGTGAACTCATGAACCTGATTGAAGCAGGCAGCATGACTGTCCTCTGTGTCGTTTGAACACAGGAAACAAAATGTCCACTGAAAATACACTCTTCACAGACGGATAATACTCAGGACGCTGTGAGCAGAACAGGCTTGGAGTTTGTTCACATTATGCATGATATATCTTGACACAGACAGACGAGGTGTGAATGGGGGTTAAAGGGGAATCTCAACATTTAACCCCTATTCACACCTTGACCCATGTGATCCAACAAATGATGGTAGGGTGGGGCAATGACTCTCAGGACCACCAAGGGTTAAATACCTGGGGCTTCTACAGCTGAGGAAACCTTTCAGACGAGAGGTGAAATGTCTTCAAGAACCTTAAAGAAGTCCAGTTGCCTCCAACTCCAGCACTTAAGAACACCATGACCTGGATAACTGAGAGCCTACACAGATACACAGCTTTAGAAATGGTTTTATACCCACACTCTGATGTATGTCTTACCACAAGTGTATCACAGAGGTCTACAGTCTCTCTTTTTGTCCTGACATGGAGCGTAAGCCTATCACCAACCAACCATGAACACATTCACTAGATAAACTCTGAAATGCCTGTGGTTCTGTCCAATCACAAACAAAGTATTGTCCATCCCTTTCCATAATCAGTAATGTTGTTGTCTTTTCTGAATTGTTGGGCCACCATCTGTGACAGTAGTACCTTCAGTTTATACAATATTCTGGCAATCACATCCTATGAACAAAGTCCTGTTGTTAAGTTCACATGGTCCATAAAACCTCACCCTTGCATCATGGGCAACACCTCCTCAATATGATATACATCAGACTGTAGTCAATGGAGATTACACCTCTATACTCTGCATCTGGTCTTATTCATTTCAATGCCGTGACATTTTTAACTTCCCCACATGGGACCTACATGTCTTCTCTTACAGCGGAGCTCTCCCGAGAATTCATGAATGCCATGTGTTGTTTACAGTAAAAGAAAACATAAGACTCGCAGCAAAACACTATATAGTAGTTCTGAAGAACATTTGGCTATTTGTTTCTATCACACTGCATCTGATCTGAGTGTGCATGCGGTACTATTGGTTTCAGATTTTGAGGGTATTACTGCCCCACTGTGGACAACAATGAAACTACACAGATGACGTCTGGACTGAAACTGTTTCTCTGTCACATTATCTTTGCATGTTTTCATAAAAGATGAGACTTATGAAGCAAAGGATTCTTAGAAAAGTTTTACTGTCATAAGAAAATAAAGAGATAAAAACAGTGTATTTGCAAAAACACTAGAAGTCATGACTGTAACAGCCTGATGAAGAGGAGGAATAACACAAGAATACAAGAAAACCAAGGAAGGAATGTTATAACCAAACACATGAGATGGAAACAAATCAAATTATCACACTGGAAATATTTCAAAGCCTGCGAAAGGATACTGACTATACAAGGGAAGTTTCAAACCATTTCAAATGCAACACCATCTGATAGTCACTGGGGTAAATTATGTCATCAAGGTTTATTTTACAGTTAATTATTCACAGTAGTCTAGTGGCGGGATAGATACCTGCTGCAGTGTTTTAATAACCAGCTTTTTCAGAGCTTTCAACCACTCACTGTCTTCAAGAGAATGAATTAACAGACAGACACCACACACCAAAACCATCACAGCAGTCACTGGGAGGAGGTCAAAAGTCATCCACAAGGAGTGAGTGGATGATCATAAGTTACATAATTGCTCATTAGTGTCATAGATATAACCAATACGTACTGTATTTGCTTTGTCTGGCCAGTCACTAACTGGGTGCTGAATCACTTAGGAAAAAAAGCTATTGAGAAACATTAAGAAAAGTTATCAAGTACACCGCATGTACTGTTTGAAGACAAGAACAAAATCAAGGCTTTACATTTACTGTCATGACTTTTAATCCAGTCTTCAAAGAAATGAGGAGGAATAATTTCCAATGGCCCTTTACATGCAAATTGCTAAACAAAGAACCTGTGTGGGGTGGGGTGGTGGTAAGCTCTACTAAAACACAGGTAACCTGATCATTGTCCTCTCTTTGGGACCTGCAAGTGTCTGAGGGTAACATTATCCAAAGGCAGCTTTTGTGTGTGAATAACCACCGTACACAGGCAAGAAAGTCAGTCAAACACTGACTCAGCAGTCCCTCAGGTATATGACAGGAGCAGGGTAATAATGCTGTCCATTCATGTTGATCTCGACATCCTCAGTTTTTTTCCTTGGTGATCTTCTGGTTTACTGATCCTTTATGCTCAGCACTGGGTCCACCAGCTTGTTATGAACATGCATTAAACCTACAATGAAAATGAAAAGATACTTTAGCCATATTGTGTGATAGACGTCACTACAGACAGAATCACAGCTCTACATTATGATTCTCCAGTGTTGTAGTTGGAATTTAAAGAACAGTTTAGGTTAAAATCCTTCAGCCTTTGTTGATCTATAGTACACTGGATGGTGCACCACAGAACAGTTTTATATAGAATAGAATAGGTCTTTTTTGTCACTGTTCCAAAACAATGAAACACCATTTAGAAGCTCTTGGAATGGCAGTACAGATAAATATAAAATGTCAAAAAGAATAAAAATAAAATAATATAAAAATAATGAATATAAAAATAGAGATGAGATAAAAGTGAAATACAATAGACGGGGGTTGTGTGTTTGACTGCCTGTGGGAAGAAGCTGTTTCTCAATCTGTTGGTTTTGGTCCTGTATCTCTTCCCAGAGGGCAGGAGGGAGAAGAGGTGATGTCTGGGGTGAGTGAGCTGAGATGTGCACACTGAGGAATCTGACGCTCTCTACCTCCTCGCCGTGTACACAGAGGGCAAAGTGCTCGATGCGCTTTGATTTCCTGAAGTCCATTATTATTTCCTTGGTCTTTGTGATGTTGATATCCAGGTTATTGTGACGACACCATTCTGTCAGATGCTGAACCTCCTCCCTGTAGGCTGTCTCATCGTTGTTTGATATCAGTCCTACTACAGTGGTATCATCAGCAAATTTGACGATGGTGTTGGTGGGGTGAATGGGGGAGCAGTCGGGGGTGAAGAGTGAGTAGAGGAGAGGGCTGAGGACACACCGTTGTGGTGTGCCAGTGTTCAGGATGAGAGTGTGATGTCCCATCCTGACGTTCTGTGGTCTATTGCTCAGGAAGTCCAGTATCCATGTGCACGGTGAACTGCCTAAGCCTTGGTTGCTCAGTTTGTGAACCAGTTTGTGGGGAATAACTGTATTAAAAGCTGAGCTGAAGTCCACAAACTGAATCCTGACATAGGTGTTTTCATGGTCCAGGTGTGTAAGGGCTGTGTGGAGTGCTGTGATGACTGCATCCTCTGTCGATCTGTTTGCTCTGTATGCAACCTGGTGTTGGTCCAGGTCGGCAGGGATGGCAGACTTAATGTGAGAGAGGACGAGTCTCTCAATATATATATATAGATATATATATATATATATATACATATATATATATAGGGATGCTGGAAGCTTTAAAAAGGTACAGGAACAGTGAAAGTAGGTCCACGAAAAAATGACCATTGTTGCCTTTTGGTTTGGGTCTATTTCCTGTTCACACTGACTTATTACAAACAAACCAAAAGGAGAAACCATGAAGTCACACGGACTCCAACCTTACATCATCATCAGCATGTCATGCTTTACTGAACCTGATGTATTTCATCTATCAACGTTTAGTAGCAACAGGCATAAATGTTACTAACTGTATACATACTCAAATGTATTTATTCTATAAACTGAGTCTGGTGCTTTTTAGTCTAATTGAAATGTCATAGAACAATTTGAAATCTGTTCAAAGAATTGAGGCTGTGCTGACAATAAATGTTTTAGCGTCCATATGTCTGACTTGCCAAAACTTCACTTGAAAGCCTCAGAAAGCATGTCTGTATGTAATCATGTGATTATGATTATTAATCATATGTCTTTCTGCTTTTTATCTGTAAGTGAATCTGACTGGAGTGTGCCACACACAATATATGGACATGATGATGACATGCAACAAGAATGCCAGCCAGATTATTACTCTTTGCTGAAAGTGTTAGACCTAAAAGAAAAATCCTCATCAGCTGACCTCAAGGTGGTGCTATAATAACAATTTCAATGTTTTTGCAGATAACCGCATGAGCTAGAAATATTTTTTTTTATCCCTTAATTCTGAGGATAATTTTGCAACTTTTTACAATGGGGAACCACCCTCTCTGATCACGTGATTTTCCACCATTTTGAGTTACCAAACCTTTTTACAGGCTTCAGATTTGATTTAATGTTCACTAAATTTCACATATGAAACATTTCACATATGAGTTGCACAAAAGTTATCACTTTTTACTTTGAAATTGTTTTCGTTTTGGAGTTGTGGAGTTGTGTTGTTAAGGAACTGACTATGAAGCACAAGGTCCTGGCTTCATATCTGGAGGGGGACCTCCAGATAATTGATAATGATTTTAAAGTTTTACAGGTCATTAGGGTTAGTCACTCAGCAGTAGTTTACAGGTTGTATGCAGAACAGAAGTGGACACTAATATTTAGTAATTAGTGACTATGATTTTGGTGATGGGACAGATAAGATAGTTAGGAAAAAAAGCAATAATAATTAAAGCTGCGAGCAGTGTTGAACGGGCCCACGCACCCCGCGCCTGTCGGGGGACCCTCGGCCACAGGGTCCCCGCAGGTTGAATGACGCAGCTCTGCCACTGCGTGACCACCGGACACAGAATGAATGAGTCAGAAGTCCCTTACTGCCCCCATCGGTTGCACATTTCCATCATGGATGAAGGCAGCCACCTGCACAGATAGACCCTAAGAGTGTCGTTTCTCCTCAGACTGGACAATTACCTGCTTTCGCTTTCTGACCAAATGTGAAATGGGATGTCATTTCCTGTTTCCAGTAGGTGGCGTTATGACAGTGGCTGAATATTGGCATGTAGATGTGTTCGGGCCATGACACTATTTTAAGTTTGAGGCAGATTGGACAGTGCATGTGGGAGTTACAACAACTTCCTGTTTAATGGCAAAGCATCGAAATTCGCCAATGGCCACACAGCAAGGGCGTCCCATGAAGACTCACTGTCTGACCACATTTGAGGTGAATCAGATCAACCTGCTTGGATGAAACACATCATTTCCTGTTGCCAATAGGTGGCACTATGACTATATATAGGGGCGGCTGTGGCTCAGGAGGTAGAGCAGTCGCCCACCAATCAGAAGGTCGGTGGTTCGATTCCCAGCTCCTCCAGTCTGCATGCCGAAGTATCCTTGGGCAAGATACTGAACCCCAAATTGCTTCCGATGTGTATGCATCGGTGTGTGAATGTGTGTGAATGCATAGAAAAAAGCACTTTGTATATACATGTGCTGTATGAATGTGCGTGAATGGGGTGAATGTGAAGCGCTTTGAGTGGTCGAAAAGACTAGAAAAGCGCTATATAAGTACAGTCCATTCCATTTATATATATATATACGCTATGAATATTGGCATGCAGATGTGTTCAGGCCATGATGGTTAGCAAACATGTCAAGTTTGGGGCAGATTATACAACAAGTAGTTGCGACCAAGCAATCTGATTGGTCAACAAGACATTTAGAATGTGCTCAAATCAGCATGACAGCACACCTTACTCATCACTAAAAATATTACTCCACCATATACATTTTACTTTGTTGGTAATAGTTGTATAATCGCAATATTACACTCGAGGGTGTGCTTTAACATTATTTGAGCACTTCAGTGATGCTTGCGGACCTCGGCGCAATCGCCTCGGCTTTCTCCATCAGCTGTGTCGGTGACACGACGCTATAACTTAAAATTCATGTCAAAGTTTGCGGTTGCAGAAGCTACATCTGTGTGAGTAAAAAATGCAGCATCTTTGTTATAACGTGGTTGATAAAGGTAAGCATTTATTTGTGCAGTAGGCTATTGATTTAGTTCGGTAAATTCCGAGACTTCGATAAAGCATTAACATCAGCTCAGATGAGTTCACTCATCTGGGAGTAGAAAATCATTTCTGTTGCTAGGTCGTTACTAAGGGTCTGATTATTTGCTGTAATAGTAAACACATAGGAGTCCACTGACATGACTGACTGTGTTCCAGTTATTAGTCAGACCCCATGTATTTCCATGGAAATGGGAAAAAACACTTGCAAAAACCTTTTATTTTGAGAGCAAATTGCTCCTCAACATGAACAGATTTTGATTATACATTTTAGTTTGTTGGTAATAGTTTTATAATCGCAATATTTACACTCAAGGGTGTGCTTTAACGTCATTTGAGCACGTCAGTGATGCGGTCAGGACCGAGGTGCTTGCATGCTCAAATGAAAACTATTACCAACAAACTAAAATGTATAATCAAAATCTGTTCATGTTGAGGAGCAATTTGCTCTCAAAATAAAAGGTTTTTGCAAGTGTTTTTTCCCATTTCCATGGAAATACATGGGGTCTGACTAATAACTGGAACACAGTCAGTCACGTCAGTGGACTCCTGACCCTCTCGGTTAATATTGCTTAATGGGACAGTGCATGTGGGAGTTACAACAAGTTCCTGTTTAATGGCGAAGCATCGAAATTCGCCATGGCGACACAGCAAAGGCGTCCCATGAATACTCACAGTCTTCACAATTCAGCACCATTATGATCTTAATGCTTGTCTGACCACATTTGAAGTCAATCAGATCAATGTATCTGTGTATGTGTTCAGTACAGGTCTGTTGTCAAACCTGTGAAATTTGGGGCAGATCAGACAATGTATGCATGAGTTACATCAACTTACTGGTTAATGGCGAAACATCAAAATTCGCCACGGCGCTACAGACACACCCTTCAATGAACATCAAAATTTTCACAATAAGGCATCATGAAGTCCTTAAGGCTTCCCTGAACAAGTCTGAAGTGGATCACATCAACCTTCTAGTAACAGGACATCAAAGTCTAAAACATATCATTTCCTGTGGCCAGTAGGTGGTGCTATAACTTTTTGTGAATATTGACGTGTGTGTGTTCATGCCGGGACCCTTATCAACACTCTGAAATTTGGTGTTGATTGAACAAAGTATGGCTGAGTTAGAGCAACTTAAGCAAGACCCATGTAGACGTGTTCAGGGGGGACTCTTATGTGTTTGAAACCACATACTAACGTACTATTCATACTAAGTCTGATGTCAAAGTTAGTATGTAGTGTGTTCACACTGCATAGTATGCAAATTTTGTGTACGCGAGAAATGCCCTGATGTATACTAAATCGGCAAGAATTTCAGAGTATGCACCGTGAGCTTACTGCATATACTCAATTGCCCCACAATGCATTGCGTTTCGTCAGACTGCGTACAATGGCGGACCTTCAGGCAGATACTCCCAGCACCAGCCAGCAACAGCGCACCTACAAGTGTGAGTATTTTAACTGTATTATAGCTAGTATATGGTTAAAAATTATCCAAATAATGACGTTTATATTAATAATTAATCTATTTTGTTTATTGTTGTTGGAATCGATGTGGTGCTCGACTGGTCAGCTAGCCCATTAGCCTATGTGCTAATTTAGTTTAGAGGCTTGTCAGTTGGCGCCATAATTACTATGGAGCTGTAAGTGTGGACATATGGTGGACAGCCAAGGAAGTTTTTCCTTGCCACTGTCGCCTAGTGCTTGCTCATGGTGGGATTTGTTGGGTCTCTCTCTGTAAATACCTATTTTAAAGAGTATGGTCTAGACCTGCTCTATATGAAAAGTGCCTTGAGATGACTTTTGTTGTGATATGGCGCTATATAAATAAAATTGAATTGAAATGGAATAGCCATGATTAACAACGTTGTACGTCTTTGTTTGTTTCATCAAGGGACTGATGAAGATATGGGCCGCCTCATTCGGTGGAGGGCCATAAATGTGGAGCAGTTCACGGGGAGGCACAACGCTATTCAAGGATTTGAGTAAGATAGTTAATTTCAGTGTGCATAGTTCATCATAAGCTCTTTCGTTTCTTCTACCAAGTGAATGATAATTTCACTAATGATATGCTTGTATAGGATGTTCATCAAAGATCAGGGGCTGGAGGGAAAGGTGGAGGCTGGGTGGGTGAAGAAAAAGTGGGAAAACCTGAAGCAGAAGTACAAGGCGAGTTCAAGCATCAAAAACACCAGTCTTTATGTTAAGGACAGAAGAAACATGTCATCATGTTTTTGCTTACTTAAAAAATATCAGAAAGTTTAGCGTCTTACCAGAAATGCAGACCATATGCTGCAATATGTACAGTAAGAGCAGTATGAACATACTGATTTGAATATGCTATGATATATCAAGAGTAAACACTGGTGACAGTTGGAACATAATGAAATATGAACACTGGGAAATGCAGAGTACTTAAAATATGACAAGAATATGATGTGCATATAAATAGATCAAATATAAATAATAGTTTGTAGGGTATGAATATAATCTGTGTTAATATGATTACACTACATATTTATTGGTGATTATCAGATGACCTGTGTGTGTGTGTGTGTGTGTGGGTGGGTGGTCTTTTAGGAGTTGAAGGCACCTAGAACTGGTGTGAGCACAGAGGGAGGAGAG
>BRZM01005342.1:0-22445 GCA_033238685.1 Lates japonicus | reverse complement strand
ACTGTCCTTCATCCACAACAAACTTGGTTCAATTCCCCGGTCATGGAGATAACAACCTTTCTACTGTGAGGGAAGTCTCACTTTCCAGAAAGTATCTTTTTTTTCTTTTTTCCCCGAAAATGTTGCAGTTACCTGACAAAGATCAAAGATGCTGCTTTTTTGTTTTTATGGATCACAACTCATAATACGGATACTTTTGGAACTGGAATCAGAAAAACATAATAAGAAAAATCGCTTTGTTACAATTGCATAACACAGAGTTAGCAAAGAGAAAGTAATAAGTCAAAGAATTAAAACTGCCATAAATAGCAATGATACTAAACACATGGTAAGTGGATAGAAAAAACGTACAAATGTGCAAAAAGTAGTGGAGGTGGAGAGAATCTCCAGGCCTCTCTAACATTAACATATAGCAGGCCCAGCATCCCGTCACTGCTGGTAGTACAGTCCACACTCTGAGTGAAAAAAGGAGAGAGTCTTGTCCAGTTGAAGTCCCCAGAGATCATGAAGTCAGTACTGGGGTGGAGACTCATGGTAACAAAGTAAATGCTGTCACACACGGTTACTGGGTTAGCGGAGGAGTGAATGCACACAACAACCAGGATGGTGTGAGTGAACTCCTGGATATGTAGTATGGACATAGACCCGTGGCTGACAGTTCAATGTCCGGGCTGCAGAAATGTTTCATCCTGTCCACCGAACCATGGGTTCTGAAGAATCTTCCTGCAACCATGTCTCTGGTGTACGCATTGTTGGTTTTGTTCTTTTCACAGGATTTTGTTTACAGCAAGAAAACTATAGAATATCACCTGCTTTAATACTCTATTTAGACTATGGTCACTGCATTTTACATTTTGATCTATGGGCAAACACAATAAGCTGATTCATTTTGGTGTCTAAAACATGTGATCTGCATTTGAAAGTTTCTACTTCTTTCTTCAGAATTTTTGCCCAGCCATCTTTTCCTTTTCTGTTATTTCTTGGTACAAAAAAAAGTATCTGAAACACAAGTACATTTATGTGCAAGTGTCTAAACACAGAGAGCCTTTTTGCTGTTTTCCAAGTGAACAAACTCCGATCACTGGATCCAGAATCACAGTCAGATGAAATTATCCCTCAGCAGCTCAGCCAGTGGTGAAAAATGGAAATATGTACTGAGGCACTAAGCTCTCTTCTGGGAAAGCTTAAAGGAGAGGAATAAACAACATCTAAAATTAACGAAGGCGAAAGTGCCCAAACGCGTTCTCTCTTCCATCTTCTGAAGAAGACCCCCCCCCCCTTTCTCCTTCCTCCATCTATTTATGTAGTCACCTCGACTGGGAAGCACTTCAAGCAAGGCCTCTTTTCGCTCCCAGATGGGCTCACCAGAGAGACAGTGTGTGTGTGTGTGTGTGTCTTTGTCTATGTTTGTGTATGAGTGTGTGTTTCTGAAAGGGGGGAGGGGTGGGGGCGTGCAAACGGTGGTGTGATCTGCGGCTGTGTGCCATTTGAAGTTGTAAAGCCAAGCGTCTAAACACGGCCCGACACTGAGTCATCTGCTTTTTGATCGCAGTGCACCTACTGTGAATTTCATCTGTGCCACTCAAAAGAGCTAGAGGGAACCTGCGCGCCTCGACCCTCTCCATCTCTCTCTGCGTCGCTCTCTCCCTCTCTTCCCGCCTCCACCCACACCAGACGCCTCCATGCGTCCCCTCTTGGGCTCTCGGGATGAGAGTCCCAGAGCAGCCTGAAGGGGGGGCGGGGGGGTGGGGGTGGCGGTATGGAAGCTCCCCCTGCGCCATGAGCAGGAGAGGGCTGCAGAGTCCTGGTGTTGTACAAACACTGCCATTTAAAATAAAAGAAACATGAAAGCCTGTTTGATGTTCAAGGGGTTCACCTTACACTCTCAACAGCAACATGAACACAAGCAACAAGTGACAAAGTGGAGCTGTTGAGTCTTTGTGGACAGGCGTTTGTGAAAATGGGACAAAATGCCACAAGGAATCCCTCAGAGAGTCGACCTGTTTCATCTGTCGAGTAATTACACTCATTTCAGTCGAAATGCTCCACGACGATTCAAAATTTCTTTTGATACACCTTCACAGTGCTTATCTCACAATTTTGTTTGTCATTGTTTACCCCAGTGTAGCACCATGCAATATTTATCCCGATGGCAGTAGTCTACCCACATACAGCCGTCACTGTCATACAGCTAGCGGTTGAAAGCTTTGCAGTTCACCAGTTTAACAGCTTTGGGAGTTTTCACACCCTGCCCTTACTTTGGTTCTCTCAAGGCATCTATCCAAAACTACCAAAATTCTCACTGCGTAGGCAACGGTGCGCGCTTTAGAGGGTTTGTAAAAGGCAACTTTTGTGAACAGCAACAGGATAACGCTGGAGAGGTTGTGTAGGTGCTGCGTGTCCGCCACTTGTCTGACAGGTAGAGAGGATCTCAGAGAAAGCTCCGCAAACAGGGATCTGAGCTCGTTCGACTGGGATTTTGGACAGAACAGTGCCGAACGGGAAAATAAAACATTTCCCCTCTTTCATTCCTTACTTATCAGATGTCACTACAAAGTGCACATGAGGAAATGTCAGCATACATGCGTGGCTGTGTGTGGGTGAGTGTGCGAGAAAGAAATCAAGAGTGTGCGTGAGAGAGAGAGAGTGAGAGAGAGACAATGAGGGAGCAGGAGCATGGCGGTAGAGCCTGCATTGTAGCAGACATGATTATGTGCCTTGATCTTTCCTATGGCAAGAACAAGACCTCAATCTCTCACTATCTCCCCTTTAATCAAATCCCTACCTTTTTTGCTTCCCTGCCACAAAACTGTCACAGGCTGAAAATAAGCCCTTTCCTTATCAAAGAACCAAAGGTTCAATTGATTTCCAGGCTAGGAGAATTTTTATTCAGAAACTTTGAAGCACAAAAAAAAAAAAAAAGAAGATAGAGAAAACACCTGCATCCCCCCATCAGGCAAATTACTTCTGACTTTTAATTTATTTCGGCAGGAAATGGAAAGCTACATCCTAACCACAGTCAATAGGGGGACTGGGGAGGAGAGGTATAATCAGGCGGCTCACCAACTCCAAGGCCTCCATCCTGTCACTTTTAATAGCCACTCAGACCACACAATCTGCTCGGCCTGATATGCTCACGCCATTCCCATAGCCACAGCCGCAGCCATCTCCACCTCCTCTTCCTCCTGCTCCTCCTCGTCTGTGTCCTTCCTAATAACAACTGAACATTTCCACACTTCCCTAGTGCCTCACATGAAACAAATCACAGCCAAAGTGCTTTCTACCTTCCCTTCTATCACCGTGGTGGATTTAAAATAGGGATGGTAAGATTGGCATGTTTCATCTACATTCAGAGTGCCATTCCTGGCTTTGATACAAGGAGAGATTGGATTTAAAGCAGCCAACTTGGCTTCTCCTCCGGTTTTTGGTTTGAGTCTTGAGTCTTGGCAGCATGTAGTGTATTAGTTTATAGCTTGTTTGTAGCAATGCTAGTGGCATGGCTGTACGGATGGCACTGTCGATCTGTGGATTAGTCCACTACTCTATCCAGGAAGAATTGAATCAAGGGCAACTGGACTTGGTTGTAGATACTTGAAGACATTTCACTTCTCATCCAAAACGCTTCTTCAGACTTCCTCAGTTCCCCTCGATTCAACCCTTCTTGGATAACCATGATCTGGATGACTGAGAATCTTCACAGATAGTCCAACATTTTGGTCCAGACTTAAGTATCTAAATACAGCAGCTTTTGGATCAACTGCCACAGAATTTTGTTCATGGTCCCCAGAAAATGCATCTTAATGTCTGTGGATTGTCATGTGGAACTGAATGATAGCCAATCAGGAAGCAAGCTGACTGAATACTCAAGCACAACAAACAAGAGACATCGTCGTCCGCCATGTTTATTTACTCTAAAGTTGCGTTTGACCATGCAAGATTACAAGTTTTGAGAGTCCAGACTGGTTGTTGGTGGTGAATCTGTTAGTGTGTGGTGTGCTGGTCTTCTTGTTGCACATCACACATTATAAGAACAAAACAGTGAAATCTGTCATTATTTGTCGTCATGTGTGTGGTCTCTCACATTTTATATTATATTATAAGATTTCAAATATCTTTTTAGACATTTATGGTCACCTGAGGATAAATCATAACAACTTCGATGATCCCCTGACTTTTCCTCTAGCACGCCGTTAGCATTTAGCTCAAAGCACTGCACTGTTAAAACAAAGCCTCACAGAGCTGCTAGCAAGACTGTGTTTTTTTGTCTTTTTTCTGCATTTAGTGTGTTTTTATAACATTCTGTAATAATTGCTATGTACTGATGAATTTCTAAATCTGCTTTGCTTTAAAAAATCCACTAAAATAAAACTGAATAAAACCACTCTCATCTGTGACAGAATACTCATGACAGAAAATTGGACCAGTGCTCATGCCATTTGGGCCAGCAGGTGAATGAAGATTGGCTTGTCCTGAATGTCCCTGGCTTACAGATCAAGTTTTATCTACAAGTCGTTTGCTCTTCCAGCACCTAATGAAGCTCTCTGAAAGGAGATTAAATGGCAGAGAGGGACAAAACAATAACCATTACCAGTCACCTTCATTTTGATTCAGCTGTTAACATACTGGGCAGCTGCTGCTATGCGGCAGCCACCGCTCACAATGCCTTGTAGACACTAATGTAAAAAAAACAGGAAGTGAACATGTACTTATGATTGAAACTGTCATGGAAATAACACATCAAAGATACTCTGCAATGAACCATGTGCTCTGTCCATATTATTTACTCAATAAAAGACGTTGAGAGAAAAGCTGCAAGACATTTTGTTAGTGAGGCATGCAGTTGCTGCCAATTCAAATGCACAGCAAACATGTTGCAAGAGGGTTTAGTCAGATTTATTAGCTCTTTCTATGAGGAATGTCAGGACGTGGTGCATCATCAATCATGGAGCCAAGCTGGCTGAGGTTCAGGGAGAAATATACCTTTAGCATTTTAAACAGTTTTGACTTTGGTGTATAAGATGATAAAAGCTTTATACAGAAAACATATGTGAGCATGTGATTCTTCTGTACTTTGCTTTTACAGCAGCACATCATCTGGCTTTGTCCCTCAGATCGGCAGAGACTTTAACCTTGTGTGGAGACAAATTTACAACACCCAAGTGTCATCCCGTTTCAATCAATTGGCTCTTTTTACAAAGAGATCTCAAACAGCTTTTAACTAGGTTCCAAATAGAACACACTGATACTGGATCCAGTCTGCTGGCAAAACTGGCTCTGAAATTTAAGATGTTAAGATCTCCATTGAAAATGTGTGAACTCATCAGTCTCTCAATGGTTTTCTTCCTCTCCTTTGAATATGGTGAGTTGGGATCGATCATCCATTATTCTTGAATTTCATTATGTGGGAAGAGCAGTATCAGTAAACAACATAGTACAAAGTTTACAGCACAACAGGGGAATGTATGAAAATGCCACCTGAATTCTAGTTTGCTGCTCGGTTTTATGTTCATTGTAACTGCTTTTATTTTTTTTAATAACATTTTTAAGATAAATCAATCTCACTGAGCCCTGGTGTAGTGAGATTAAAACAAGACAATATGTAATTCAAATTAAAATGCAAACCTCTTTTAAGCTTTTTTAAAGTTAGAATATTCTAATCACATTTCTTATAGGATTATAGTGTCCACTTTATTTATTGTTATCATAGTGTGCAGGTAGCACAAAATCAGGTAATAGCAGGTAATAATGTGTGAGCCTCATGTTATTACATTAACTTTAAAGGGTGTAATTGAAAAAGAACAGCTACAGTAGCCGATGTGTAACACAGCATAGACTCTTGGGTTCCAGTTTATTAGGTACACCTAGCTAAACATAATGCCACCTAATACAGCAGTAATGCAGTAAATTTTGTACTATACTGACAGGTGTTTGTATTATTTTCCCACCTCATATCAATGAGGGCAGGCTAAATAACAGAAACACCTCTCTGTATAATGCACTACAGTTCAACAGCACCATAATCTACATCCTCCAAAATGACTGTTAAATCAGTACCTCTCTGAAAACAGTTTCAACAAAAACTGAACTCTAATGCAGGTAGATTTTACGGAAGAGCTGTTGTATTAAACTACATTAGTTTTGGTTAGTTTCACCTAATAAACTGGCGACTGGTACCACAAATGGAAAAAAAATATTTTTAGTTGTTTAGTTTTTTTTAAACAAAAAAGCAATGTTATTTTAATCTCTAGCACAATCTCTGTTACTTTAGCTGTGGGTCTCCATGGTGCAAGTACTGTAAATGGAGAAAATTTTTTAAATAGCCCATGTGACTGGAGACTGTGTGTCCCTCATCTTTAATGCAAAATCTGTTGTTATGTAATATTTGAGAAGTTTGGAACCACAGTGACATTCAAATGCTTTCATGAGCCACTGGAAATCAGATAGCAGGGAGGTACCCCCATCACATGGTATGTGTGTGTGTGAGAGAGGCCAGAGCACAGGCATTCCTGCAGCACAGCTCAGAGGCTCATTGTCCGTGTGGATGGATATAGAATACTGGAACACCTTCAGAACTGGACCTTTCATTTAGGCACAACACACACACATGCATTTTCATTTTTTATTTTAAAAAACATCTCTAATAAATGATCCTTTTGAAAATGCTTGGCCAGACAGTGCCACGCTGCAGCTGCTTTAATAGACACAAACATGAGTGAGGTTTCATGCAAGCTTTGGATAATTGGGGTTCTCCCACTGGTGAATAAGCAGCACACATATTAATATAGTGCTGATTTATTGTTCTCTCTTTTGTGTTATTTTCTGCTAGTTAGTGTTTGATGGATGAAGTCTTTACATTTGTGTAAACATGATATTTCAAAGGAAAATGTCTGATAATGACATTGAATGACTCATAAATTTGAAACGGCTCGCTTCCTCATTGGCGTCATCAGTGAAAATACTCCAGACAATGCAGAACACTTTGCTCATATATCAGGTAAGTAATTACACTGTTGCAAGGATTTTCACGAGGAGCAAGGTTATTTAAAACAGTCTTTGCTGATGGAGTTTGATTATGAAGTATTAAGCTACATTAGATCCTTAGTTTACGATGAATAGCAAATAGCAACTGTTCAAAGTTGTTATGGAAGGCAAAAATTGAATACCTTTTTCATACCTAAGTAAATGTGTGTGTTTTTGGAGCTTTTAAATAGGGGTTATAGCAGTTACAGGATACTTAGTATCTGAGCCTACTTTAGTTTGTTATGCATACGAATAAAAATCATAATAAATATATGTGAGAATGAATGTCTGAAAATCACATTTGACCGCATCTTGTGAATGTGAAGTTTGATATTTGTATTCCATATTACATACGAACTATTGTATTTAGATAAACATTCATACTTCACATATACAGTACGTGTGAATATGCCACAGTAGAGGTGTGAAATATAACACACTGTGCATTGTATAACAAACTCATGTACATTTACATGAATCTATCATACGTGAATGTTTAAAATGTACATATTGTACATAAATTGGGTTTTTCCTGTGATTTTCAGGGATATTTCACGTTAGATATTGTAAATTTGACATCTATAGTCAGTACTTGTTCAAAATATACATGTATATGCATGAGGCATGAGAATATATGAAGTAATATATTGATAAATTCTTTGTATGTAAACAGGAATTTTAACGTGGAGGTAACACAATAGATGTGTAATTCAATTATCACAAGTGCAGTGTGACTGTTTTTCACTGTGATGGTGTGATGTTTTTCACTTACGATGTTGTGATGATCTTCCATTCACATGTATTTCAGTTATCTCACATACTGAATGCATTTGAAATTTGGTCATTGTAATGTTGTATGTTTCATGGGCAAATATTAAGATATTTCAGATACCAATAAATAAATAAAGGTTCTCATTTCTTTAAACTCACACTGTGAAAGTGTTCATTTAGAGAACATCCTGCTTTCATCTCTCCACCTCCAGTGACAATCCACAGTCATTACACCGAGATGTTCAAGGATGCACTCCAATACATATTAAATACTTTATAGCACTGACACCAGCAGGGTGCCATGTTTTGTACATTAATACACATCATCTACAGCAGTGTAATTACAGAGGAGTGATGACAGAGCTGCCTTTGTTTTATATAAAACTGTTTTACCCCCGCTGAGATGCTCTATCATCTCAGTGTTACTTGCTATTTTTTCTTTTCTCTGTCACTCTCTCCGACTTCTTGTTCTCTTTTCCATGTGTGGTTGGTGATGTTTCTTGTTTTTCTGTCAGAAGGGTCTCTAGAGTTCAAAGATAGAGAGTGGTCAGAGTTTGCGTCTCATTACTGACGGCGGATGAAAGAAAACACCCAGATCAAAACATCTGTTAATTGAGTAAAAAGGAGGACAAGCAGTGGTATTTATTAGAGGCAGCAGTAGCAGTGCCCTCTGTATTTATACCCCTAACCTGCTGTCAACAGCATAAGTAAAATGCTGCACTGTTTTGTTTCTCTATTGTTTACTTGTTAACTTGTTTGTTTCTTTCTGAGAATGTGTTTGAAGGAATTCTCCTTCTCAGCCCTCTGCGTAAAACGATGTTTGCATCGGTGCAAATGTATGGATGTTAATGTATGTGTGTACAACAAAATAATCAAAAAGAGTTAGTATCAAAGCTTCTGTTATGGCAGTTGTTTCCTTATCAGGTTATTTGTTCAGTGTGCCTCATTAGTACAAATTTTAAAGGTTTGTTGTGTGTGTGTATATATATATATATATATAGTGAGAGAAATGAGAGAGAGAGATAGACAATCAGCTGTTGATGAGCTCATTAGCTAACTAATGCTGATGTATCATAAAACAGTCGATGTTTAATGCAACAAGAATTCATTATTTCAACTTCAAACTATTGTCTGATATAGCCAGAACTGTCTCCAGACTTGGAGTGCTGTGATCCTCAAATTTAGTCTATAGTCTATAACTCTATAACAGTGTAACTTAAGTTACCTCATCTAACAATATAATCATTTTTGTTACGATCACATTAATATGACATTCAGAGTTCATTCTTCACCTTATAAACTGCATTTGAAAAAGTATTTTTTAGTGGCTGTTCAACAGAGTTAAATTACCCACATGGTCTGTTTTGTAGACATGTCTTTCTACATATATATTTTTTTCCATTTCAGCTACTCCTTTGGTCATAGCGGACCTTGTGATGAGATTATTTTGTTCACGTATGTTTCAGAGAACCTCAGCTTTTAAGCCCGCATGAATGAAATTTTATGTCAGAAAGAAAACAGAACACAATCTTCAATTCCAAGACAATCTGGTAACCCATCTGTTGATGAAGATCAGGGATATCACTGGAAAGTTCCATAACCACAAATGGTCTTTATGTTGATATATTGTTTTCAACTACATTATAGTGCATTATACACTGTATATAAACACTAATAAATGCAGTGTTTATGTACAGCTTATAAAAATCAAATCAGGCATTAAGATAAATTGTTAAATAAGTCACTTTTTTCATTTATTTATGGTTTCTTTTCGATAAATCTGTATTCTTGTTGACATAATCCTCTGAAGTCTGTAGAAGCAAGAAACGACAAAAAATATTTAAGTATCAACGAATAAATAATATGATTTTATTGCTCGGGTAATCGTATTGCTCCTGCACAAATACTTTTTTATTTTCTCATCATCCATTATTATTTACTGACATAATTGATATTTTATAACTGCATGAACTAAATATCCAGCTTATGACTGTGAGCATTTTCACATGTGGCCATTTTTTCTGGTGCCTGTATTCTGAATGCATGACTGCTAGTTCGTTGAACGCTTCTGATTTAAAAAACCTTGTTTCATGTGGCCACAGTATTCAACAAGCCATAACTTCTTCTATTTTCTGATTGAAGGTGTGAGATAACTAGATTGAACTGTTTCTTCCATAAAATGTGGAAAATCCACAAGTCTTGCTTGGGCTGCCAGTTACCTGTGTTTGTTAAATCTGTTATCAACATACAACATATATCGACACAGTATGGTGCTGGTCATTTAATCATGCTGGTTCTGAGTAGTTGGGACTGTGTACGGACTAGCTGTATAGCTCAAAATGTATTATTATGTTGTTATTACGCAAAACGTAAGTGCTTCCAACAGGGCTCTAACCTACCTTTTGTTTCTTAAAGCAGAGCAGCCTCACACATTTGTTTTGCAGAATGTCACCAGTTGTATCTGCTGCTCCCTTTGTTGCTGTAAACTGCCTGAGACGAACATAGTGCCTTCAAAATAAATGTGATGACTGACCTTAGCTTCAGCTTGTCCCAGGCTGGGTCAGTCATAGGCTTTATTTGGCCTGAGTCACTGGCGCAGATTCCTGATGATGATATGCAGTAAAATGTGTTAATGCATATTCATAACTCATTTTCTGCCTGGGAACATTTCAGCTATGCAACAGACACGCACAAACATATGCGCAAACATACACACATGCTTGCACATGCACAGACCTGCAAGCACGAACACATACATGCATGTGTTTATTCACAAAAATGCAGAAACGCACATGGGCACCACATGCTAATACTATGTGCCAGCATGTTAATACATCTGACACGCAAACACACACACACACACACACACACACACACACACACACACACACACAGCTGTTTTAATGAATGACTTTTTCTGGTAAGACCAGGTGTCAATAAATGACATTATTACATCTTGTGTTTTGTGTTCCAGTTTTGATTACAGGTAAAATCACTTCCATTTTCCCAACAGACATACAGACTCTGTTTAACTAAATCTTCCCATGTTGTTTTATCTTATGCAGGAGATTCTTTAGGTCGTTGTGGTGTTTCAGCCACTTAACTACTCCATCTGATTACTTGGCCTGATTTGCTGGTATGGCCACTTTCCTGCCACCTCTTCTTCACCTCTCTTACTGACTACTATTACCGTGGCTTCTGAACATTCAAGACTATTCTGACACTTCTAGACTGAATTGTCGCTTTGTTTTCACTTCAGTTTCAGTCTAACAATGTGCTCATCTTTACAATTATATTGACAGGAGAGTTATTTTGCCCTAACCAAACAGCAGGAAGTATGCACCATCCTGCCTAAGTCATTTACAGTCAACAGATGTAGCCTTGCACGGAGCAATTAACTTTGTGATGTCAATAAGGGAAGCCATTGTCAATGAGCACAAGAGTCTGCAACCTGCCAGCACACTCTGTGAGGCTGTGCTAAACAGAGAAGTGCTGTGAGCCAATGTTAGCATCAGTACGTTAACATGCTCGCAATGACAATGCTAATATGCAGATTTTAACAGGTATAATGTTTACTATGGTATCTAATACAATATATAAATTACAATATATAGTATGACGACTGAGTCCAAATGAAACTATAAGTAACCCCTTGGCCTTAAATTGTGATGGATTAAATCCCCTCAAACTCTTGGCATTTACCATTGATATTATAATATGTCCCCAAGCCTGCACAAGAGAAAGAACAGGGTATAAATGGATACATGGATTTACAACAATCTTTTAATAGTAATCCATCCAATTCTCCCTTCAGAAGACATTGCCTTGATTGAAATGCACCAGGAGTAATTTTGGAAGTCTGTTCAGAGTCAGGAAATGTCACTTTACTCACATATTTTCCGTGCTCATTTCCGTTTATTTTATTTACTTGTTCCTTTCTAAATCACATCCATCTGTTGATGCTGCAGGAGCTCTCATCACATGACACCACATCTGTACCAAAATGACTTCAGCCCTGCATTATCCCTTTAACAACGAAGAAGAAATTCTCCTTAAAATGTCATCCCTGCGCTCATTGTAATATTTATGCTCAGCTTGCAGGTGTGAACTTCTGCCAGGCTGAACAGGAGCAATATGCTTAGTGGTATTTGCAGTTGAGGTGCTCGTAATATTTAGGAATCCACACAGCCTGACTGGCCAGCCCTCAGAGAGCCACAGTGCACAGGTGGATCATCTCTGTTCTTCCTTTCTCCACCGAGGCCCCGTTGTCTGCTCCATGACTCGCTTGCTGTCAATAAACAGAGTAATCCTGCAGTAAAAGCTTTGCACTATAGGTTCTCGCCTCTCTCTCTTGAAACCAGCAATACGAATTCCTGTTGTATCTCTCAGTTTCATTTTCTGCTGTAGGGCGTCTAGGTGCATTGTGTTTTCTAATACCTGTTGTAAATTCAGGAAGCAAGAGGCAAAGAGAAAAACAAAACAAGGCACATCAATGGAAAAATGTAAGCAAAACAGACATATGTACTGCATATATTGATGTGTATTGTTGGCAAAAGGGGAAACAGATTGGCCCTATTCTTTGGCAATAAAGATATTACCAAAAGGCCCATCTGCCTTATTGAATTCCAACAACCTAACACACACACACACCCACGCCTCCATATTAAATACACTCGTGTCATACACAACACACACACACACACATATGCTGAAGGGCTACTACCCAGCTGTGTCTTCCTATTCATAAATGTCACTACATTGTGCCCAGTGTGATAATCTCAAATTTGTCCATCATCATTTGCATAAAATGATCAACATGCAGGATCAGAGGTTAACAAAAGTGATCACTTTCAGAGGAGAAAAGAGGAAACATACTGTAACTGGAGCATCTGTGAAAATATTAGTTAAGACGCTGTGTTACCATTGTAATCATACGCTCTAACTTGAAAGTAGTGTAGTATGGTCAAATATGCATTAATAATCAATTGAGTTCAATATCAGGTGATGAACATATGATTTGTCATTAAATGCACTGATCTCAAGCCAGGGCGAGAGTTAGGTGAAAAATGCATTTGAAATTCATGAGCTTTTTCTGTGACAAAAAATGTTGCATGTTTATGTTGCAGTTTGTCTATACTATGCATTGGGTGGAGGGAAGGAGCAACAAAACAAAACAAAAAAAAAATCCTCAAATACACATTTACACTTTAGGCTGCACAGTTTAGTCTTGAGAGCAACGATAAAATAATATTTCATCAATGGATGAAATGTTTTGTGTTTGTGTGTGAGAAATAATTTCCTGTTGATTATTATACTAGTTAGCTAAGGTGGTTTGTAGTTGCTACTGTCATTTATTTGGTATTTGGTCATAATCCAACCAAGTCAGGGATCCCTGAGGTGATACAATATATCCTGACACGAACCAAATTCGTACCAAATTTAATGGCAATTCATCTACAACATCAACCTCATGAGGCTGCCAGATCAAAAGTCAGTGGGTTGCCTCTAGGTACCATGAATTGCACATACCTCAGCACCTTCAAAAGTTGTATAAATACTCATTGCCAGCTTGCTAAAAACACTGTTGCATTTTTACTGGAAGTTTCATGTTGTTGAAGTGAGCAAATGAGCAAATTTCCCAAAAATGTAGGACTGTTGTTACATCACAAATATCTGCATAGGTGAGATTTGATGTTTTCACATTATTCCACTGATTTCATCCTCAAGGATATTCGTTACCATTTACTACAAGTCTTTCTGGTGGTTGATGTACTTTTATGAATGCCTGAAAAACTAATGCAGAAAGATCCATAGCTGTGATCTGAGGGAGTAGTCTGTAGCCTTGGACTGAATCTGATGTACCAATATAAGACATCTATACAAGTGCCTCTTGAATATCACACTTTGATGCACCAGCCGTTGATTCTTCACCTGTTATTTGCTTCTGTCTGCTGCATAAAATCCAAGATACCCAGCAGTCAGCTTTTCAAGTTAACATCATGGTCCATATAATGCCTCTTTTCAAAGTACTGCATCAACTGAGACCACAGTTTTCTATTTTTTCTAGGGTGTGTGCCTTCATGAAAGCACATTCCTTAAATGTCTTTACTCTTCAAGCAAGGATGAAAGAGTCTGCCTTTTGGACTGACAGTATCATTTTATTTCTTTTTCAAATTTACACCAATGGTGAATAGCAAGTGATGAGATTTAGTAAAGTAGAGGACCTTGTGAGCCGCTTCCTAAATGTATGAAATATTTCTCCTTGAACCATTACATCTCATTTTTGCTGCCTGTTTCAAGGTCCCTGGATCACTGAATGTCATAATCTCTAGCTCTGTGAATATTGTCTGAAGTCACAAGGCCGCCACATCTGTTTTAAACGGTCCGCCAAAACTAGCATGCCACAAATTATTCATATAATGTTTTGGCGGCTCTCTATACGAAGGGGCGAATATGCTCATGAGACTTCAACGGTCTTGTCTTGAGTGTTGTATTACAGCCGTAGGTCTGGCGAGCTAACCATGCGCTAAAATGTGTCACCTAGAATTAGACCCATTTGGCCTGGGCTGACGGTGGGCTGTTTGCAGAGTGAGGGGCCAAGGCAGCGGCTGGTTGTGGGTCAAGCTGGACGGAAGGGGTGTTGATATCGTAACACATCACTGGGTTCGGCCAAGATGCGCGGCAAGTCAAGCAGAGCTCCTACTGTGTCTCAAGATCAGTTGGACAATAAATTTATGCACCCAAGGAACAATAGGGAGAGGGTTTATTTTAGCACAGCATCAGAGATATCATGTCTGGCTGCTTTTTTTTTTTTTTTTTTCTTTATAAGTATTTGTACCTGTCAGAGGCACACAAATCATCACATGTACAAAACTGCCAGCATAAAAAAAGTCAATATTTTGGTCGTCATTTATGCAGTTAATTTAACAATAATTGTGAATTTATGGCTTGCAAGCACAGTTGGCTTGAAGGAAATGAGAAGTTTGACATTTTAGGATATGCACTTAGAGATCAATACCACTCACTGTACACTCTATATGCTAAATATGAAGCTAGCTAGAACTTAGTTTATCATAATGACCTAAACTGGGCAAACAGCTAGCTCCTCCTCCTCCCCCCAGCAGCACCTCTAAAGCCCACTACATAGTATCTCTTTTTTACATTGTAACAATTACATTTTGCCATTTTGATGGGGGTTATACTTTTAAGTTACTGGTTAATTATTGAGCTTTAGAAGTGTTGGTGGACAGATTTAGTTATCCAGACCCAGGCTAGGTCTGTTCTCCCGTTCCCAATTTTTGATGTGACAAAATAAAGAAAACTGGGTAATTACCTTATTGCATGCCTTAAAATTGAAATGTATCCCTTTTGGTTTGAATTAATTGAAATTACAGTTGAAGCAGACTTGTTTTAAAGCAAATATGTCAGTGATTGTACTGCTGAGACCATGTTATCAACTGTTCATCTGGTTAGCTAGCTATGTACCAAGATGGCTAAGTTGCAAGCTAGTAAAGTACAGACTACAAATGTAACAGTTTCCCAGGTTTCCCACTTCCCAAGTAACCAACAATCCTAACAGCCACTGGATTGGACAAAATCAAGCCATTAATTATCAGCTACTAACCATTGTCTGATTGGCTGTAATTGTGACTGAGCAACACACACTCACTATCAAACTGAGCACACAGAGATGTAGAGAGAGAAGGAGATCCACCATGATTGCTGCACACAGAGCAGGGACATAAGAGAGAGAGGTGATTATTGTGTGTTTGTTTGGATAATAGAAAGCACACAAATAAATTTACTGAGTGAAAAACAGAGGTTTGTTTGCTGAAAATTAAATTAATGTTCGAGTGATAATTCATCTGCATAAGATAATTTCTGTTCTTGCAAAAAAAAAATTTTCTGTGTTGAAAATGTCCCATCACAGGCACAAGGCACACAAAGACCAAAGGGTTTTTTGGCTTGTAGCAAAGCCAAAATTTCTAAATAAGGTGGTTTGTCACTGATACAAAAATATTGTTACAATGACACTGCTTTAACATTTGTTTGTTTGGAAGAAGTGTGTATATATCAACGTCCTAATATGCCTTACAACGTCACTGTACATTTGGAATTTACTGTCAGAAAACACAGAAAAACTACAGTGACAGTTCCAACAAAACATTACTAAGTCACTGTACGGCTTTAATTGCGTGCATCTCATTTACATGCAGGATGAGCCTCGGTTCAATATTTTGTTTTTATTTTCCAGCTGAGTAGGTTCACATTAAGAATCAAATACATGGAGAGAATGTTGTGATTTAACATCTAGTAAGCTTTGGGCAATGTCTTCCTTGTTTTCATTTGATTTTAATCAGCCTGGGATTTTCCTCTGTTTGAGTGTTGGCAGGGAACAACAGTGTTAAATGTTCTGTTCCTCGTTGCATTGCAAGCTGTTTTTTGCATATTTATTCATATCAAAAGTAGGCTATACCTGGAAGCATCCACTGATTAATATGTCATCAACTCGTATCTTGTATGCACATAAATCTCTTGGTAATTTACATGCAGCAAATATGATATAGACAGCAAACAAATAACAGAATATGAGGCCTTTATTCTAGTGAGTTTGGCTTCAAAACTGCAAAGAATTTTCACTACAATCTTTGGCAGACTTCTTCTTTACAAACATGAAAGGATTTTTTTTTTGTCACCCCGTCATCCAAGTTGTTAGAAAATAGCAGAATTATGTTTGTGACTAATTAAGGGACATTGAATTGAATGAAGTTATTTCTCCAAGGATATAGCTTAAGCATTTGTCTGATGACAAACACCAGAGAAATCCTCTGACACTGTGAAGGATCACAGAGGGAGGAATTAATTCACTGCTTTTGTGAAATCAAAGAACTGAATAACTGCATGCTATTGTCATAAAAGCTTTAAGAGTTTATTACTTTTACATTTATTGTTAACAATTCCCACTATTTCCCATTCAGTGGAAAAAAAAAAACATCAAAAAAAAAGTAGAGAAAGCAGAGCAAAGCAAGTTCCTACAGGAGGGACACAAATAAAGTAAGCAATACTGCTGTTATCATTTCCCCCTCATAATACCATCTAGATGTCACATAATTTGAACATTATCCCTGTTTACATGGACGAGGGATAGTTATTTGTGATTAGTATGACTCAGTGACAATAATCTGGTGCAACTGTGCATTTTTTTGAGTAGAAATTACACTGCAAATTTCATGCAGTCAGAAAAGAAAAAAGCTGCCTGAGAGTATTCCTCCATTGTAAATCAGCAATTATATTCTATTCATCCATTCTGTGTAGCTGCCGACTCTGTTCAGCGTCATAGCTGTGCTGAATTCCAAGGCATGCACTACAGTAACTTGTCAATAAAAGTTTTTTTTTCCCCCATGGACCTCTTCATGAACATGGATGGAGAATCATTACGTCTGCTAGAAGAGATAAAACTTGCAAAATAATGTGACAGATGATTACTACCTGCTACCTTTGTACTTTAAAGCTTAAATCTATAGTGGTAGTGATTTTATTAATACTGTAAATGTTCATTATATCTAGCTGGTAAATAGAACTCACTTATCTAGCCAAGCCTCACAATGCCAGTCATTCATCCATCCACACACACACACATACGGCAAAGCTGGAGTTCACAGTTTTGCTCAAAGACACTTTGGCAGGAGGAGCAGGAGATCAAATCACCGACACTATGAACAATTTCAGACCCACGTTAACACCTGAGCCACAGTCATTTATGAATGATGGGATCAGCAACAATGCTGCTGTTCGCTCATTAGATGTACATTTTGTAATTTCAGCCTGGTCTTAAGCTATGCATTTATTCATGTAGAGTTTGACCAAAGTGATATTTCTTATTTGAATTAAATTGAGTTTTCTCAATTTTCAAATCGAGTCAAGGTTAAAATTGGGTATTCATGTTTTTTGTGTCTCCCTCCCTCCCGTCTTTGGTCCAGGCACCAGAATTCGCACAACAACACAAGGTTGGACATGTTTTTCAATCAGAACACAAAAATGCAATATTTCTATTTAAGTGAAAACATGAAAGAAAAACAAACGGTAAAACTGAAGTTACAAGGTCCTCCCATGACAACAGCAGTGATAAATATTTAATAATGTCAATCAATATCAAGCATTTCATCCATAATAACACACTGTGCTCCCAGATTTCAGATGAGCCTTTTGTTTCAAATGTACTTACAATCCTGCCACCGAGCCCAGTAACCTTGTTTCTGTTGTTACCGGGGGGAGTTTCTTTAAAGTAGCAAAGAGCTATGCCACCTTCATACAATACTCAGTGTCTGGGCCATAGAGGCTGAGACAACCTGGGTTTAAATTAAGATAAAGTGTCGTGACTGAACTCAGTGTTCTAGTTATAACTTCCCCCAGAGGTCAGAGGTCACACCTGGACCATTCTTTCTCTGCTTCAGCTCTGTGTCACTGCCTCCACTGAGGTCAGTCCCGCAAGGGCCCTGTGTCAACGCTGGGCCTCTGTTTGCCTCACACGGTCACCCTGATCAGGCATTTTTCGACTCTCACTTTTCAACATTTGAGTCTTTTTCGCAGTGGGGGAAAAATGATAAAGTTAAGATGTCGCGGTCATCTTAGTGGACAATAAATCTTTAGGCAGCAACACTTTGTAAACAAAAAAAAACACACACTTCTGATCGACCTTGTTATTTAATAAAATGTAGGATGTGGCAGTTTGTTTTTTTTTTTTGGGAGGGGTTGTTCATCAAACGCAGTCCGCCTGCTCAATATTCTGATGATGTTTCCAAATGACACACGCTGACACACTTTTCAAGCTATCCAGGACTTGTCATTCTTCTTCCTTTTCTTTAACAAAGACGCCTTTTGTGTCTGAGAGGAAATTGGATGAAAGAAATGAGGAAAAAAAATGTGGGAATAAAAATAGCTAAACAGAGTCGGAAGCAGTTACAACAATAAGTCACAGGGAAAGGAGGCGGGGACAACCAGCCTCCAAAATTAGCTCTTTTTTCATCGCCAAAACTGTATTTTAAATAAACTGCTTCCAGACTATAATTAAGAGGTTAAAACAAACATAAAATTTTGCATAAAACATCACTACTTTTATGATTCTCTCCAGTATGCACACAGAGTGGAGTGTGTGTCTGTTAAAATGAAGGAGGTGAGATACTTGAGAGAGCAGAGGAGCTGATAACAGAGGACTCTGAGGTATTTTGAGCCTTTGTACAACAATAACCGCAGACAATTCAGAAACAGCTTTTCAGTGTGGGAATGTGTCTGTGACAGGAATAAAGAGATGCAAAAAGACCCATCAGTGTTTGGAACATTTTCGCAGATGAAACCTGGACAGCCCTATCAGTCAGTAGGAGGCCTTGTTGCCGCAACACCTCTCTCACTCAAAGGATCTCTCCTCTTACTGTCGTGTATATAGAGCATTGTTTTGTAAAACAGGAAAAATCCATCTCCACTGCACCGCTGGACATCCTGTATCAGTGTGTGCTCACAGCCAGGCCGTGAGCACAGGCGCAGTCTGCAAAGATGCATGCATTATCTCTGAGGGGAATGGATGAGGTTCTCTCAAGTGAGTCGCTCTTGAAAGGAAGAGCACGCCGCATGTCCTTCTACGTCAATGGTCCCTGCAGCAACACCCCCACGACCACACTCTGTCTCTGCCCCGCTGAGAGGGAGCTGTTGCATATGCAAAGGAGTCAATATGTTCGAACCTGCCTCCTTGGCGGGTCATCCGGAGTCTAATCTGCAAAAGGATGTCACGGCAGGCAAGGGGAATCCAATTGTATATTACAAAGTCACAGACGATTGACCGGCTGCCAGACAGACACCGAGGGCAGAGAAAAGAGGATCGCTTCTCTTAGTGGCTTCCATCATTCTGTCCACACTGGCCATTGAAGCGGAAGATGTCTCCTTGCTCAGCCCCGTGTCGATGCCGTTCTACTTAGAGCAGGTGGGAGATATTCATGGCCTCCTCAGACAAACACGGAGATTGCTTTGCAGGGCGGAAGAGGTCAGCCGGTGAGGGACATTACGCCAGTCTAGCAAAGTCAACCATCGATAGTTTACTCTCAGTTATGGGTATCTCTGGCTAGATATAGGTTCTGTACCAACATGAAAGCTGGAGGAGTGACACAGAGATAAGACACGTATTGACATAATCTTGTATTATCATGACAAATAACATTTATCTTTTTTTTATTTTTTTTTATTTCCCATTTTATCTTCCTTGACCCTCAAGTCAGGAAACATTGTATTAAGCCTTTGGTAAAAGTTCATAAGTCACCTACTAATAGCAATGACAGTAAAATCATTAATGAGGGGTCACAGGTTTTCAGTCTCTATTAAACCAGAGGTGCCATCTTTTTTTTTTTCTTTTTCTCTTTCCCATCTTAATCACCTCACACCCTTCTATATTTATTTAACCCAGAGCTAGAGAATCATTAAGCCGCCAGCAACGGTTAGAAAGCCCCTTGCTATTAATAATGATAACACAGTCATGAACAGGAGGTAAATAAAGTTACTATATCAAACCAGGCTTGTGACATTTTAAAACAAAGCACTGTCAACTTATGAAATCTTGCCACAGGTTTCTGAGTTGTGAGCACTTCAACAAAAGATCAATGTGCCTTTCTCAGACTGTTTTATCTGAATAGTTTTTAGAGTCCTGAAGAAATAAAACTATTCAGGAAAAAGGATAAATCTCCAGTCTTACAAAGTTTAACTTTAAGATTTATCTTGCTACTTTTTGATTTATCTTATGTCTCAGCCCCCGGGTTGTTTGAAGCCACCAGCAAAGGGAAGTAAGTCATCTGCAATGAAGACATTATTAAAGGAACAGTTTTCTTACTTTCTATTAAGCCAGTGGTTTCCCACTAGTTTTGGCTTGTGATCCAAAACCCCACACATCAGGTTTCATACTGTACATCTATGAGTTGTGAGCAGTTCTTTCAATTAATATTTTTTTTAGGTCTCCAAAGGTAAAACTATCCAGCTCTGCACAATAAAATAGCAACAATTTGAGAAAAGTCCAAAAAACCTGTTCCCAAAGCCCAAGATGAAAACCGTTGTATTAAGATATGAGCAAAAACGAGCAAGTCATCTGCAATTAAAAACATTAATAAAGTCATTAAAAAGGGTCACACGTTTCTTCTTTTCTATTAAGCCAAAAGTTCCCATCATTTTTGGCTTGTGACCTTTTAAAGCAAAGCACTGTCTGTCGACTCACAACCTCTTGTCACAAGTTTCAGAACGTCTGTGAGCTGCAAGTAGTTTGACAAAGAGCGAAGTTCTTTTCTCCTCTTGTTTTATTGTAATAGTTCTTAAAAGCTTGAGGAAGTTTTCCCCTTATTCTCTCTTATTAATGATCTTACAACCCGTTACATTTCATTTATGACCCTATGTGAGGTCTCATCCCCCAGGTTGGGAACCATTGTATTAAGCCCTCAGTAAAGGTTAATAAGCATCTGAAATTTGAAATAAGTCATAATAATAAGTCATTAACGTAAGATTCTTACACTAATCCAATCTGCAGTCGCCAATGTTGAGTTGCTAACTAGTGACCTTTGATGCACATGTTCTGCAGCAGGTTTCTGGAGGGTGAATGTTCAAACAGTCTGTCAGAGGAGTCTTCCAGATGCCAAGAATTTAGAAGACAAAGCAGTGTCATGCTGGAGGAGAATAAGCACCAGCCACACTGATATTTTTTAACATAGCAATACAGAGAGTGCTCTAATTAATGGGTTAAATTGCTTATTTGTGTTAATAAAACCTTGTTATAAACCCTGTATAAAAGGTGCCCCATTAGCAAATGGTACCAGAGTTTTTCTAACACTACTACTGCCCAATACTCATACCAGAGAGAGAAAAAAAATCAGTTGAACAAACAACTAATGCTACTGTTTTTAGTGAGGACAAGCTGTTGTGGCTGCCAAATCTGCAGTGTAACTTAATTGCTTCATGACATAATTCACGGTGTGGGAACATAATCTTCAACTCTTGTCCAAAACATGGCATTTGAGCGTTTCACAACTACAAAGAAACCCTGTCTCACAAAGCTCTGTTTCACAAAATTGCGTGAGCCTGAGCTGTAAGAAAACCCATTGTAAGCTGCTCTGAATGAGAAATTGGTTTTGGCTAAGGTCTTCTCACCCCTTTAGCTTGTTCACAATGCTTCAGCCCACGTTTTCTTCAACCTCACAAAATTCTCTTGTGTCAGCCCCCTTCTGCACTCTCTCCGCTCGCTATACCTCTGGCAACTCATATTGAATGTGAAGCCCCTGCTGCTGGTGCACGAGGCTGCTGAAGGAGCCACCCCCCCCCCCCCCCCCCCCCCCCCCCGTCCTCTACCTCCAGGCCACAGACCTCCACACCAGCTCTGCACTCTGCTACGACCGCCTGCTCGGCTCCCTCTTCCCCGCGGCTACCTGGTCATTGCTCCACTTTCAACTCCTCTCCCTCCCAGCTCTCCAGCACTGGAGTGACCTTCCCACTCAAGTCAGGACAGCAGAGGTAACTCCTGCTCTTCTGGTATGGACCTGAAAATTCATCTCTTCGAGAAATACTTCACGCTCTCCTCACCCCATCCTGAATCATATCTCCCTCTCCCTGTCTTTCTCCCCTCCTTGCTCCCC
>BRZM01005341.1:17317-28096 GCA_033238685.1 Lates japonicus | reverse complement strand
CACACACACACACACACACACACAAACACGCACACACACACACACACACACACACACACAGGCCTACAATACATAAACATAGAGAGGTAAATATTACAGCAGTCTTATTTTTGTTGAGCACGACTCGTCAGCACAGCGGGGTGTTGCTTCTCAGAATAGAAGGCAGCAAGATGGCAAACATAAACAGATATTTTCCTGTTTGGAATTACAGCGACAGGCTTCAGTGGAAGCTGTAACTTTCTGTATTGTAATACCACCACCGCAAACCATTCATGTAAATTTACTCTCTTATCAGTGATATTCTGAGCCCTGAACTGTGCCTTGTGTCCGGAAACGCCCCATGTCAGTGTTTCCTTCTCCTGGTCAGTAAAGGAAGGATGGAGGGCAAGATGTCTGTGCACTAGACAGCAGTGATGTATTGTGTATTTATAGGTGAGGACAGGGGTGGAACATTTTGCCCATTCCTCACATAGTATTTATGTAACATCTGAAAGCAGGATCACTATAGTGGAGCTTAATTGTTGCTCCGGTGTGGTACTGTGCTGGCTGGATGTTGTGGATGGAGATTTGCAGCGTGTCATGTTTCCTCCCATATCTCATCCCTGAACCAGTGGTCATCAGGACATACTGTAGCTCTGTTATTGTAGGTAACCTGACTCCAGGCTGGTAATCCTTTGCAGTCACTCCAAATACTGTTTCCCTCTCTGTCTATCACAAAGATATTTCAGCGTTTCACTTGTGAAATGGCTACAAATTGAAAAGTAAGATATATGTTACAGTGTTTTTATTTCAGCCTTCAGTGTTAAAATGTGGTTAGTCAAAGTGCTAACATCACACAATGTAAGCCATCTTATTAGATGGCATCTTTTTGTTTCACGAGTACAAGCACTGATAAATTATGCATCATGCCTTTTTTTTTTCCATGTTGTAAGTGCGCCGCCCCCCCCCCCCCCCCCCCCATTAAAACCACAACATGACTTTGATTTACATAATGCAAGAGAATCAATAAACCACAGACGCCTGAGAAAGTTAAAGGAATCACATCGGAAATTTGAACGTCAGAGTTTAGCAGTAGCGGACAAAAAGAAGGAGCCATAATAAAATCCAACTTTTTATAGACTTGTCTGAAATATTTGCTGATACATGGATAGGACTGAACTCATGCAATGGCTGCCAATGCGCAAACAGCAGAGGCCATCCCTTTGTGGTCAGACACCTTGTGACATGCCAGCATTTTATGGCAAGGATGGCACAAAAACACGACAGCAACAGCGGACACGGCTAAAGACAAGAGTTGGGAAGGTACATAGAGGGAAAGAGCGAGTGCTTAGGAAACCTGAGAGGCCAGATGGGCAGGATGGATAGCCCTCAGACAAGAAATAGACCCTGCTTGGAAATCCTGGGATTCCTGGCATGGCGGCACGAATGAAGCACAGAAACACGCGGGCAAACACACAACCATGTACTTAGATAGCACAGACAGCACAGATACAGTAGATGGTATTTGATCTTCCATGTCAATACAGGTATCTAATGGGTTAATGGCTTCTAGCGGCCTGGCCTTGGACGACTAGCACTAACAATCGATATGGTACATTTAGTCATAGGTCCTGCTGTGAGGGGCGCACAGAGCTTTTAGGAACAGGATACCTAGGTTTCATTGTTATGGATCCATTACACATTCCCAGAAGTAAACATGGCTGAGGCTAGCTCATTATGCTCTTTTAGAGGATACTTAAATCCAGGAGAGCCAAGGCCAGTGAGAGCACAATTTGTTATTTGTTTTTTTCATTTGTTTCCTCTTAACCTTCCCCTGTCGTATGCTCATTAAGTAGATGATCTATATAAATTATGCTCTGGCTAATGATGAATATTGGTCGCTTACTGACAACATTCTCCTTCTTCTTCCCCTACAGAGTGGATTCAGGCGGTCCAGGCTCTCATGATCCTATCTATCATCTTCAGCTGCCTGTCTCTCTTCCTGTTCTTCTGCCAGCTCTTCACTTTGCAGAAGGGTGGACGCTTCTTCCTCACTGGAACCTTCCAGATCCTTGCCAGTGAGTTCACCTGCCTTGACACTTCCTCACAAATCCATTTACAACATAACTGAGACATCAGAGGGATCAAATACACACTACAGTGATATAATTTTGGCTCATATAAACAGACTATAGCTTAGGGATGAAAAAACAGATGATGCAAAACAGGGAAAGGCAGAAAAGTCTCACATTAGAGAAGCTGGAAACTGGATATTCAGTTGATCAACTGCTCAATTCACAGACATTTCCAGCACCACTCTGATCTCCTTAATTTGTACAGCAGCACTTCAATAGTCTGAAAATACACCATTCATACAAATCCACCCACACAGACAAACCAAGAGCAGATGCTCACACTGCATCTTCTGTGGCAGAGAATTAAGTTAAGAGAGTCTGAGCCAGTTACTAATGGTTTTTATGCTCCACTTGTCTATTGTGCTTCATGCCCTTTGGCCACAGAGCAGCTCAACTGCCAGTCCATTGTGTCCTCTCTTGGCAACCCTTTCCAACATCCCAGGTTTGCTCTCTATACTGTGCCAGGGCATTGCCTGGAACCCAGGTGCCCACTCAGCCAAACAGGAATGACGCTGGGCACGCTGCCAGCCGCACAAGTTGAAATGTCAGGAGGGCTGGCAGTGTGGGGGTCTGACAAACAGATCATGCCATGTTTGACCAGGGAGGTGGGCAGAGCTGGAAAGGCTTGCAGATGCTGGAATTGTGTACAATAAGCATGAAGCGCAGTGATGTAATGTGGAGGGATGCCTTATGGGAAACACTGACCTGCTCGCCTCCACTGCCAGACAGAGTTCAGCCCAGGACACAGGAACAGAAACCCAATACTGCAGAAGCATGATCTGAGGAGTTGGAAAAATTGGATAGCCAGCATTATTCAGTGTCACTTTTTTTCCCCTTCAGGTTTTATTAAGTGATGGCCCAGGCCATAATACTGCAGTATTGGTCGGACTGGGTGCGGAGACAGACTAGCAATATTCCACCATCCTGGCGTGGGTGGCTTTCCGTTCGTGATCAGCGGACTCATCTATATCAGCATCTTGAGGAAGCGAGGATGAGCCATCACTCCATCCCAGTGTTCCCAGTAACCCCCTGCCCAACTGCAAGTGTCATCAGTTCCGCTCTGAAGTATAAGTTCTGATGCCTAAGTACCAATGGCCTATGGAGCCACCAGGCCAATACACCCAGATCACACAAGGGGGGGGGGTAATACCAAAAATCAACATGCAAACCAACACAAAAACAATCAATACTGTCTCGTTTAAAAGATGTATATAGTATCTATGGTTTAAAACCTATTTATAACACTTTTTACATATATGTACATAGTTTTTGTGTTGCTCTGTCAACGGATGCTAGTATGAGCTTTGTTTTAGCTGATTAAGTGCCTCAGTGTTTGTTTGTAATGATGACATAATTAGACGCTGTTTTGTTGTGTTTTCTTTCTTTCTTTCTTCCTTTCTTTTTTTTGCCTTTTTTGTTTTGGTAACCACCAAAAATTAGTAAAAATGAAAAAAAAAAAAAAAAGGTTCTTGAAATATATTAACCAAAGTGCATGTATAGAAATAGAAGGGTTAGGAAGGTTTTTTTTGTTTTTTTTTGATAGGCTTGCTTTACAAAAAGAGTGGTAACATCCATGGACGTAGCATAGCCATGAAACATAGATTTGGTCCTTTTCTATTTTGTGAATTTGCAAGTTTCAGTGTTTTTATTTTCGGTATTTTTCTATTTCTTATTTTCAACAAAAGATGGTGCTATATATTTATCATTCCTATTACTGATAGCAATCATTTACAACAGAGTTATTTTGTTATTGTTTAGAGTCAAACCGCTTGCCATTAAAGTGAGAATCAGAGAGAGGTACACCTGTACATACAGTGCCTGACTGCTTCTTTAGGGAACACAGCCTATTTCACATTGCAGTGTCTGACTTTTTTTTTTCTTCATCAGCTACTGTAAAAGATTAATAATCGAGCTTGGGGTGGTGTGTGGATGAAATGAAAAGTCATTTGGAATGTCAGTATTATTTGGCAAGTTTGTAAAGAGTTAGTCACAGTGAAATTACTTTACATAAGCTTTATTTTAGCTCTATTTGCCTTATGTTTTCTTCATTCTAATGTCTGTGTTCACCATGTGACCATGGCTGTTAAAGTCTCAAGAAGTCAAATTGCCTACCATACAGAAAATAACACTGTGGGACATTATAGCCTAAGAAAAAAGTATAATTCTAACATTACTAGAAACAAATGCCACTGAGTTGAAGCCATATAAGAAAATACCAGACGATAGGAAAGACATTTAGTATTAACATTATATGTGAGGAAAAGGACAGAGAGGTTTGCAGTGATGATACAAATGTCTGTTTCACATACTTGAAGTTTGACATGCTGCAGTCTCTGCCCACTGACGTCGATGTGTTTTTCTCCTCTACTGTATAAAACACTGTTTATATGTTGTGCATAACAGATGTTGATGACAATCTAGCCTAAAACACTCACTTACTCAATAAAACTATTCTCGCATTATCTAATACTGTGTATTCCACTGTTAAAGGGACTGGACTCACACTAACACTTGATGCATGAGGAGCTAGAAATTACATAATGTAGAATTTCAAGTTGTTTTCTGGGCTGTCATGCTGTCTGCCTGTGAACTATGAAACACACATCTCTGGGCTTGAAAAGCATCACGTGGAAAATCTGCCAGTAAATAACAGACGTTAAAATGGAGGCAAATTCTGATCCATTTCTGGTGACAAATCTGTTATAGCTGACAGTAGCTGCATGTTCAGAGGCTGCAAGGTGTCAGCGACTGAAATACAGCGTGCAGCATGTAAATTCCTGTTTACATTCTAGCCGAGTGGGCCTGTCTTACAGTATGCGATCATACTCCCGTAGATCAAATAAGCTGCCTTGTGCATGTGGCTGCAAATGCTGTATGTGACTTGTGTTACACACACTGGGGGCAGAGGCACGGTGGTTGGCACCTGATGCCAGTTATTCAAAACATGCAGCTAGTGTTTCAGTGTCAACAGTGTCTCTCATAGCACCAGAAATAAGAGGACTTGGATGTGTTTTGAACACTGTAAGCAGGGGTCTGTCCTCCACTTGACATCTCTGGTGAGATCCTGTAGCCTCCCAAAACAGAGCTATGTTGTGGTGAATTAAAGTATTTAATTCAGAGCTTACACTAGCTAGTCTGCTGTGGGTTTTAGACGCTCATTACTGGGTTCAGTTAGAAGAGATTGCCTCTAATGACAACTGCCCTCTTTACTATTTTGTGTAAAGCTACAGAGTTGAATTGTCTATACCATGTTTACACCTAAACTTCCAAATGCTCTTGATATTACCAAAGCTACTTTGAGTTTAATCATTAAAGGATGTTTCTTACCACCACGATGGAGCTTTTGTGTCTTGTCAATAACACTACACGAATGTACAACGATCCATTTCTGAAGAGGCAAACATACTTGTTTCAGTAACACAACTGGCACACAGCCTGTGTTCACAGACTATAGCCAATGGTTTGTGATGATATCTATTCCTTTTAAAGACAATAGTCAGTCTATAACCAGCAGTTCTGCACTCAGCTGATGATAGGTATCTAAATCTCTGGCAATGAAAGAGTACTCTCAGAAGGAGGATTCTTGTTGCAGGCCTGAGAGGTCACAGCCTCCCACTGCCTCCCCCTCCAACATACTAGCACTGGGTGAAATGGGGACACTGCATTCTGGTCTGCGTGTTTGTGTTTGTGTCTGTGTTGTATTTTCCAGTGTCTGAGAAACTCTGTATCTAGGTCCCACTGTCCTGATTTTCTCTGTTTTTAGTTCTTTCTATGTTTTTAGTACTTTTTAGGTTTGACAGGCAGTTTATCAGATACTGTGCAATACTGCCATCTTATGGATGCAAAAGGTAACAGCGACAAAATGTATATATCACACTAGATGATCAAACACTGCCTCTGTGTGGTACAATTTGAGTACTACAGTTAAATCTGCTACCTACCGTGATATTGAGAAGAGAGTGGAAAGATTTGCAATGTCTCCCTTGGGTTTAGAGGATCATATTTTTCTTACTGAAGTGTGTTAAACCTCATTAACTCTATATATGATCATTAAGCCTTGTCTGGAACTCTGCTTGTTTGCGAGGGTGGATACCCTCTGCCATAAGTATGCATGCATGTGATAGAGAGAGGTGATTTCTCCTACTTGTCTCCTCTCTATTACCCTTCAGTCAGTCTAATGAATGCTCCTCCTCCAGAGCCATTATGAAGGCCTTTATGGCACAACACATCATTAGAGGTAAAGGCAGAAGACAAATCACTCTTCTACTTTTGATAAATTATTTGATAAATTCAGACAAAGCATGATAGTTCACTGCCTCACAAAATAAAATATGCAAGAGACACAGCAAGAAAGGAATACTGAATGATTGGTTGTGTTTTAACAAAGACATTTTTAACCTCTATGAAAGCACAGATTTAGCAGTGCTCTTCTTCACTAACAGACAGTTAAAAACATTTAGATCTAGTGTTCACCTGCAGGCCAGCGACCAGCTCCAGTGGAGCACCAGGGGTTCAGTTCAGATCAGGCTAGTTGACAATGAAAGAAAAAATGATGGGAAAAGCGAAAAGGGCAAAAAAAAAAAAAAAAAAAAAAAAAGGAAAGGGAGAGCCAAAAGTCTTTTCGTGAGGGGTGACCATGTGGACCACCATAAACCCCCAGAACAGCTTCAGTGCTTTTTCTGTGTATATCTGCATTCAGAGTTCTTTCTTTGGAGCTCTCTGGAACTCTCAACTAAATTTTATCATTACGAATGACCAACACAAATCCAAAAGATATGATGACAAACGTATTACTCCAAAGTCTGTCAGAGGTGTTCACTTGAGGTCTGAAATGATTCACATCATTCATCAGACTACTCAGCAAACCATCGTGAGTAGTAAGGAAGCATCTGTACTTGTTTTGTCTCTCCAAACATTTATTTAGGATCTTACTTTACTTTCTCAACCATCTGCATCTAGATTGCATACTAAAAAGTAAATATTTAAATGTGTATTAAATGGCTTTAAAGATACTTTTATACTTACAGTGGTATGAAAAATTTGGGCACCCCTGATAATTTTCAAGATTTTCCTTTATAAATCACTGGTTGTTCGGATCAGCAATTTCAGTTAAATATATCATATAGCAGACAAACACAGTGATATATGAAGTGAAATAGAGTTTATAGGATTTACAGAAAGTGTGCAATAATTCTTTAAACAAGAAGTAGGCAAATTACGTGCATAAATTTGGGCACCCTTATTTGTTTTAATGATTTGAATACCTTTAGCACTAATTATTGGAACACAAAATTTGTTTGGTAAACTCATTGACCCTTGACCTACATACACAGGTGAAATGACCAATCATGAAAAGGAGTATTTAAGGTATTAATTGCAAGTTGTTCTCCTCTTTGTGTGCCAACATGAACCTCAAAACAACTGTCAAATGACTGAAAGCAAGATTATTTCAACATCATGGTTTAGGGAAGGATTCAAAAGCTCGCTCAGAGATTTCAGCTGTCAGTTTCACTGTAGAAGTATAGTGAGAAATAGGTGACCACAGGCACAGTTCTGGTAAGGCCAGGTGGCGAATCCAAGAAAAATCTCAGATAAGCACAGGCGAAGGATGGTGAGAACAGTCAAACTCAACCCACAGACCAGCTCAAGACCTACAACATGATCTCTTGCTACAGACCATTGTCACTGTACATCGTTCAACTATTCAGCGCACTTTGCACAAGGTGATGCTGTATGGGAGAAGTAATCGCGGAAGAAAGCCTTTCTGCGCACATGCCACCAACAAGTCGCCTGAGAGTATGCTAAAGCACATTGGACAAAACCAACTTCATTTGCAGAATAGTGCTGTGGACTGATGAAACTAAAATTGAGTTATTTGGACTGTAAAGGGGCAGTATGCATGGCGGATGGTACACAACATTCCAAGACAAACACTTACTACCCACAGTAAAATTGGTGGTGGTTCATCATGCTGTGGGGCTGTGTGGAAACGGGTACGCTTAATCTTTATTAAAGTTGAAGGTGCATGGATTCCAGTCGGTATCAGCCGTTCTTCGAATGATGTTCAAGAATCAGTGACAAAGTTGAGATTGCGTAAGGGGCTGGATACTTCACAACAGAACCATGGAAAACCCTATAGTACTGCTCAAAATTCTACTAAGGCATTCATGCAGAGGAACAAGTACAGCGTTCTGGAATGGCCATCAGTCCCAGACCTGAATATTATTGAAAATCTGTGCTGGTGTGATTTAAAGCGGGCTGTCCATGCCGCGGAAACCCTCGACCTGACTGAACTAGGAATGTTTTGTAAAGAAGAATGGTCCATCGCTTCAACGAATCCAGACCCTCATTGGAAGCTACAAGGCGTTTAGAGGCTGTTATTTCTGCAAAGGAGGACATGCGAATATTGATGTAATTTTCTGTTAAATTTGCCCAAATTATGCACCTGCCTACTTTTGTTTAAAGAATTGTACACATTACTTTCTGTAAATCCTATAAACTTCATTTCACTTCTCATATCACTATGTGTTTGTCTGCTATACTGGTATATTTAACTGAAATTGCTGATCCGAACAACCAGTGATTTATAAAGGAAAATCTTGAAAATTATCAGGGGTGCCCAAACTTTTTCATACCACTGTATATACTATACTTTGATACTTTATTTTACAGAACAGAACAGTTTTATACAAATTGTAAAAGATCTATTTCGAACTCATGCCGAATATGTGTGAGATAAACATAGAAAAAAAAGTACAATGTTTGAGAGCAGAGTTCTCTCCCCTACATTTATTCCTGTCTCCTATATCTGCATGTCCCTCTGCCGTCTTCAATGAGTGAACCTGTGCCTAAATTTTGACTCACAATGCGCACTCATATTTTTGTGGCTCCACACACAAACACAGTGGTTGTAGATGTGTGGTGGGACAGACCAGACAGACACCAGACATATTTGTCATGTCATCCTGAACCAACACCAGTCTGGAAAGAATCGTCCAGTCCTTGTCGCATTAACTATATGGTGATGATGACAGATCAACATTCTGTCATAGCCTGCCATTTGATTAAACCAATGCAGTAAAGAGCAAAAGAATGACTTAAAAAGGAGGAAAGCACAAAATCGGTGTATTGTGTCTATCACGTATAGATACGCATTATTACCTCCATGCTTTATAGGTGTCTGGGGGTTCCACACATCATTGTCCTGCCATCACGGGGTCAAGGGCGACCTTTTAAAATAACCACACTTTCCATTATTGCACTGAGCTCCCCTGTCTTGTCCTACTCCACCCCAATGTCACTTCCTCCTCACCACCCCTTTCTACTTGAGCCTATGGGAATAATATTTTTCTAATTTCTGGAACACAATGAGGGATGCCAAACAGAGATCTACCTTAATCTATCACAGCTCCTTCAAGGGTGCTGGGGTGCACAGTGACAGGCACAAAATCGTAGAGCCGGTGGGGAGGAGGGCAACAGACGCAATTAAGGCTCATGAAATGCAAATGGTGCTTTATGTATGGTGGTTGGGGTTGGGAGGAGGCTGCTCTCCTACTCTTGCTGCCATCTGCTTGCTATCACCACTGGTGGAAGAACCTCTAGGTCTTGGTAAATTTTACTTAGCGCTAATAAATTTCTCCTCAGCTGGAGAAGAAAGAAGGAGATAGAGGCGAAGGGCTGAGGACAGCCGCTGGCTAAGATTAGATTTAAATTAGTAATTAGATCACATGGAGATCTGACACTCTTACTATGCAGGCAAACACGCCCACGTGCATAAGCATGGGCACACATGCATCACATGTGCAGTCATACACACATCCAGTCCCACTCTTGTTTCCACTCCTACAAAATACATGCCTATACCCCATCAAAGCTGACCCTGATCCAAGTTGTAGTTCTAGCCCAGTGGGTCCATAAATCCCTAAGGACGTCTGGAGGTTATTTAGGAACATGATCCCTGGCTGCTGAGGGCTGAGCCGTGACCCCAAGAGCACATTCAGGCCCTAACTTTCCCTGAAGCGCTGTTTAGAGAGGTCAAAGTGGACACCCGTGTGTTTTTTTCTCTTTTCCCCCCATGACACAACCATTCATTTGTCATATGGAAAAAAGGACCTTATTGAATCTTCAGACCCTACACCTTCTAATATCCACCGTACCAGCTCATTCTCAAGGTCAAGACTGGGCCAAGGTCATCACCACACAAAGCTGACCACTGACTCTGTAGGCGTCCATCATGCTCAGGAACTAAAGATTGGCAGCTGATGTAGTTGCGGAGTGAATCAACTTCAGCCTCTGCCATACATCATAATCACTTACGCAAACATGCACTCACACTGAGGGGCCTAATCATTTTATGGGCAATGAAAGAGCAGAGAGGAGGAAGCAGGATGTGGCACAATCAGCTTTGTGGTGGATTTAGAGCATGCAGCAGCGTGGAGATGTGCCTCAGTCCATGAATATGGCTGGATGATGACTTAAACATCGGTGAATGTACCTTCCTAGCAGCTGGGAAACATCAGAGCACATATGATAGCCAACAAAACAGGTCACTTTCTGCCTCATGAAACCAGAGTGGCGCTTGTAACACTTATATTGACAGTGAAGTTGAGCCACACGCTTATTTGAATCAGGAGGATTTAAAGAGCAACGAGTTTTAAGCTGAAAA
>BRZM01005326.1:12826-38388 GCA_033238685.1 Lates japonicus | reverse complement strand
CATGGATTTTTCTATACCCAGCAACTATCCTGCTGAGCTCTGGTGGATGTGCACAGGACCACTTATAACAGTTTCTCTGGAAATCACAACTGGAGGAAGTAAACACTATACTACTCAGTATATTCCCCTATTTGGTGTTTTGATGGTACTGTTAGTCCAAAATCTTCCACGCTGGTATTGGACAATATATATATCTTCAGTTTTGATTTCAGTTTGAATTTAGTTCCTCAGCATATGTTTGCCTCTATCACAGATCCAGCAGATAAACAGATTTTCTCCATGTCTTGCAGCTTTTAATTCCTTGCCTTGTCCTTGGCAGTTGCAAATTAGCATCTAAGCCTCGTCTTTTGCCTGTGGCACAGGCACCATGGTGGTTTATGTGTTTTCATGGCCATATAACTCACTGGATTGTAACCCTGGCGTATGTGTGTATGTGTCTGTGAGTGCATCTGCGTAGAATGCCACAGTGACACCACAGAGAGATGCTGGTGTATACTGTAATCGGCAGTCCTCCACCAGGATAAGTCTGACAGAATTATACCCCATGGAGCACTTGCTCTTTGTCCGTCTGATGGATGAGCCAGGGCTGCGGGACAAAGTGTTTAAGGGAATTGCCAGACTGGTGACTCCTGTCTCCAAAAAAAAAAAAAAAAAAAGGAAAACATGAAGGAATTAGAAAAATAAGCAAACATCCTGCTGCATCCCTAGTGATAATTTCAGTGAATCTCAGATGGGAATTTATATCAGCTTGAAATGCATTACCACACTGAGAGGGAAGATTTGATAAGGGCATTTTTAATGATACACACGGCGAGTGATGGGACTCTAGACAAGCAGCTGTAATTCACAGTGAGGGACCAGAGCTGGCCTGCTTTCATGTGCCGGTATGTGAACTAAAATTAACTTTCCTTAATTTCCCCACAGCCATGATCATCCCCCTCCTTAATGATTCATACTATAATCTGCAAGAAAGCATTAGTGCAGCTCAAATTATTGTGGCCATTTTGAAGTACGTCATGTTGGCAGGCAGGAGAGCACTTTTTTATTCCCATGACGCAGAGTGAATGCTTTGAATGATCAAAGGAGGAAGCAACAGCCTGCATCCATTCCTCTTTATCTGACTCTGTAAGATCCACGTTCAACTATAAAGGGTTCTCTGAGGCACAGGCTTTCACTACTGATTCTTTTTTCTGTCATCAAATGAACCTTTCATGCATGCTAAGAGGAGCTTTGCATTAATTCATCCAGTTTTATCTTCATATTCAGCATGTACACTGCAAAAATATCAGTTTTATCAAGTCATTTTGTCCATAATTGAGTCCTTAAGGTGTCATTTTCTTAAAACAGGTGGAAAAAAAATCTGCCAGAACAGCATCATTGCCACCCACTCCCAATTCAAATAAGATTGTTTCAAGAATTTTATGAAAGTCTTGATTCTTGTGCAGCAACTGGCCTTGTTCTTTCCTTTTTGGTTTGAAGATACAGATGCCAGCATGCTGTGATCCCCTGGCACAACCTCGCCCACTGACAAGCCACCAACAAAACTTCCTAAAATTTTCTAAGCATGGTTTGTTGATTGGTCAGTCAGTCAGTCAGTCAGTCCACCACACAGATCCAGACTAAAATATCTCAACTATTTGATGGATTGCCATGGTCCCAGAGGATAATACAGGTACAATTATTCATTGGATTCAGGCAATGTACTTCATGTTTAAATCTCTTTATCCAGGGTCAAGTGTTGAGTTTAATTTTGACCAAATACTAAACTTGTGAACTAATGGCTTAGCTGTACTTTGTGTTTTAATTTTTCATCAAATGTTAACATGATAATGTGCTAAGCTAAGATGGTCAACAAGGTAAACATTTCCCCATCAAAACATAAGCTTGTTAGCATTGTCAGTTGTGTGCGTGCAAGCATGCTGTAGCTAGCATTTAGCTCAAAGCATTATTGTGTTGAGCCTCATGTAGCTGCTAGCAAGGCTACATAAAATTCAGTTTAAAAAGACTTCTGGAAAACTTTTACCAGCACATTGATTACTCTCTAACAGGTTGAAAAAGTCTCAATTCCCAAGCAGATTTTCTTCACTTGTCAAGACTCAGATATAGATGGAAATGGCTTAAAAAGTGGGAGATTTTTTTGCAGTGTCAAACAAAAGCAGACTTATCCCCAGCGCCTCCTCAGCCCACTCTCAAGGTAACATGAAAAACAAGAAAGAGTGCGACAGCAGTGAGGAGAAATGACACAAAGGGAAGCAACAGTGGAGAGAGAGGGAGCACATTGTGGGCAGGGATGAGAATGAGATACAATGAGATAAAAAAGACAGATAGAGAGATCACGGGGGGGGGGGGTTGCTGTTAAGGAGGGGTGGAGGCTTTGTAAATCTGAGAGGCTGGAGGCGCATTTGAATTCAGGCTGTGTGTCTCCTGCGCTAGCCGAATGTTACCTGCTCTAGCATGGCAACAGAGAGAGAGGGAGAGCGGTGAGCTTCAGCTGCAGCCTCCACGCACACTCACACACACACAAGCATGCACAGTCACAACAGGAGTGCAAAGAGCGACTCAGGTAAGCAGGAACGCCCCTGAAGAGAGAGGACCCTTGAGAGAGGGAAGCAGAGTGGCGGTGGAGTGAGAGGGAGAGATACTGGAGGAGGAGCTATAGAGCTGGGATTTTTGAGGAGGAGGAAGAAAAGAGGGAATCACAGAGAACACAAAATTCTCAGAATCTGGACTCCCAGGGTGGGCTTAGGAGGGAGGGACAGACAGGGATAGAGGCAAGACGGATGTGGAGTGATGCGAGAGCTCTGATTGGATGAATCTGACAGACTACAGAGCACTGAGAGACACACACAGGGAAGAAAATGACATTTAGTTTTTGTAGCAAGACTATTCGGGGGGCTTAAGCCAGGGGGAGGCTGAAGGGGAGGTTTTGCGACAGGGTGAGCCGGGACAGAGAAGAAGGGGTGAGGTGTGGTACTGGGAGGGTAAATAAACACAGGATGGCAGATGAACCACCTGTCCTTCTGGGATGAGGTGAGCACACACGCGCCTTAACACAAGACATACGAACCTCACACTCCTCAGCACATCAGACCGAGTCCCCGGGACAGTCGTCGGATTTGGTGAAGACCGGATCTGGACTCCCCACAGAGCACAGAGACTTTGAAGATGCTGTGAGACGTTTTGGCGTCAGGGTCACCTGGACTCATCTGAGGACAGAACTTAGGGCAGGGGATCCAGCCGCTCAACCTCATCCCCCCCACCCAGGTGGTCCTCCCTCTGCGACAACCTGTGGACGTAGGAGATCGGATTCTTCTCCTTACACGGGATCCCCAAACTCCCCGAAGAGCTGGAGATCAGGTGGATCACCTGTGCCATGAGGATCCTGCGTGCAAGCCTGTCCTGAAACAACCCACCCCCCCGGAGGCTCTCTCAGCCTGTCCCCTCCTCACCCCCCAACTGGATGTCTTGATGTATTGCTGTGGGCTGGGACACTGGCGGAGAGTGCAGTCCACCTATGTAAGTGACCATCGCAGCATCACTTGCAGCACCCATCCCCATCTTTTTTGATCCCATAGCAACAGTGGAGTTGTTTTGTAGCAGAGACGCTGCTGGTGGTGGTGGGGGGGCAATACATCTAAAATGAACTATACAGTGCATGAGCCAGAGCAGATAATTGTGATGTGTAATCATTAGTTACTGTATACTTCTGTAAGTAATGATTGATTTACATTTATATTCAGGCATCTGCAGTATGTGAGCATGCACAATAACACGAGCAGTCTACGAGCAGCTGTGAGTGTGACTCCTACAACCTGTTTTTTTTGCTGCTAAGGTGTTCACCACTCAGTCTGTGTGAGTTTTCAGCTGGGCTGCAGTTTATCAGGACAGACAGTGGCACTGTCAAACAGCTCTCTGTATCGATCCCAGCACAGGACTTCATAAAAACATTACCTAAAAGCCGATAACTGGTGCTGGATGGTTTCACCTCTGGTTTTGTTTTTTTTTCCCTCCTGTGAGGCAACAGTTTGATTTCATCACAGAGCAAGTGAAACGAACAGTTTATAGGACATGTTTTTTTTTTGTGGGGTTTTTTTTTTTTTCTATATCAAAGGTAAAGTGATTTTAAAATAACATGACAGCTGCTTAGAGGAGTTGTTCTCCTTCACATCGTCTGTCCTGGCTGAGCTGTCTGAAGGAGGAGAGTAGCGGGGGAGGACGGCACAGGTGCAGTTATCTCATTACAGGCCAGGTTTTACTGTCCTCTCAATGACGGAGATGAGCAGGGAGGACAGTCTCACCCCTCTCCTCCACCTGTTTCCCTTTGTAGTCTTTCCTCTAACTCTCTCTTCCTCCCCTTGCTCTCCTCTCTTGTCACTTTCTTCCACTCTGTTTGCTGCTTCATCGCTATACCTATTGTTGATTTTTTTCCTCTCTATGTATGTATGTGTGTATATGTGTTGTACTCAACCTCTGTTTAGTCCTGTTGCAGCTGATACCACAGTCTCAGAGCTGCGTATCAGTGATGGCGCTGATCGCAGAGGACCCTATCGCGACCATTATCTTGCACATGAATAGGCTTACTGTCAGCCCCTCAGTACTGCCAGGCTGTCAGCACAGAGCCTCGTAGATTACCACGCATTGTACTGCTGCATGCGATGTGTGCCCACCTCAGCACAGGCCAGGAAAGAAGCCACAGAACCAAAAAGCCACAGACAGCCAAACGGTGTGACATCAAGGAGTGAGACCCGGTGCTTCACATCCAGGGTAGTGTCATTGATTTTGTGTGCTTACAGGTTTATAGTAAAACCCTGAGATGAGCAAATGGCTGTAACATAAAGACGTGAAATAAAATCTATAAATTTTCTTGTTAGATCTACTCAGGCTTGCGCTTTAAGATAAATGGTTAATGCCTTTTCGCTCATCGTGGTGCATATAATCCATTCGTTATTTTCACTATTTGCTGCAATATATTAGGTGTTAGGCAAGCAATACACACTGTCATCAATGAGATTGAAAAGATCAATCATCACCATAAGTCACCACTCTGTTTTTAGGACAGTGGTTCCAAATCAAGAAGCCTCATACTTGGAAACTATTCAGATGAAACAGTCTGGGTAGGGGAACATTACCTTTAGTGGCAAGTAGACCTAGATTTGATTTAAAGGACCGACAGACCACAGTGGTTAGACCACTAATTTAGATAAATGTCTGATTATATGTGGTACTATTCAAATTGTTTTATCTATCAGAAATGTCAGTTTTACCTGCTGTTGTTATATCTCCACTTTTCCTGCACAAAACAAGAAGTACATTGAATTTACATTTTTAAGATAGTTCATCCAGGTGTGTGGCCTCTGGTTGGCAAAGAACAGAGCAGGATTAATTCTTGCAGTGCTCGGCTCGGTTTCAAGAGGAGCATAAGACATCTTGTTCTCTGTTAAGATGATGCTGTGTCAGGCAGTGAGGGGCGGGCTCAGTATCCCCATTCTATAAACTGATAAAACTATAGAGAATAGCAAAGATATTTGTGAATTGTAGAAAGATAAATGCTCTCAAACACAATCAGTTGGCTTTTTCAAAGTATGTTTGTGCACATATGCATATGACATCTGTATAGACTATGCATATTAATCTTAGCTTGTCATTGTTTCTTTTTTGTCACCTGTAAATCTGATTTTTAGTGAAGAGAGGTCATTGGATACGGTTATACTACAAAACCTTAAGGTTAAAAAACCTTACCCTATGTAGTAGGTTAATTTAGCAGTATATTCATTTTAATTTCACAGTTAATTATGTATTAAAACAATGTGGAAATTTTTATTGTTTATGTCTCGATATGCAGTGTTTAGAAGTTTATGAGAAACTGTATTGTATGTTGCTTGAACGGAAGCAAAATGAAAAATGGAAATGGAAACTTATTTTTTACCAGATTTCCAACAGACTCACACACAGTCTGTGATACTCACAGTGACCCCTCAAACAGAGAGAGAATTTGTAACAAGGCTTGGCGGCAAATCAAAGCTTTGTATATAGGAGTAATTGTTTGATCGAACGGTGTCATCGGCTGTGCTACAAACCCGGATTCTCCTGTTGCAACCTGAACATTTGCTCGGAGCTAGAATTCACATTTTGTTATTGCTTTTTGTGACCAAGTAAGAGAGGTTTAAAATTCAAGGAATAGATGACGCCAGTCACAGATAAGAGGAATTGGTGACAGTGATTTTTTTTTTTGCTTACCGAGACTGGAGGAGTTGTCTGATCACTGTGAAAGTAACTTTCACCTGTCTCAAAATGTCAGAGCACAAGACAGGTGGAACACAGCCATCACAGCATGAGAAAATGTTGTCTTTTCTCATAGTATGACCAGAATAGCCCGTTGATCGACGACAGAGATCACTTCTTCGATAATTCAGTTCATATTCATCCTCTTCAAATTCTGTTGCAGTGGTTTTTATGGACTTTTTTTTTCAGTGCTGTGTTTCTCCAGGTTCAGTTCATACAGGATGCAGCATTAAACGTGTTCTCTTTGAATTTTATGCCGCAGGAAGCGTATTCCTTTCCTCCTGTAGCCCACTTCGTCGAGAGCTCAATCTATATGACCGCAGATCCACAGTGCTAGTGAGCATATCGTATCGCTGAATCAAACTTGTGGATTTGCTAATGCATGAGCTGTATTCTTGCATGACTTGTTTCACACCTCACACTGTTATTTCCTACCACCCGAGGCGATGGGATTGCAGATCACAGACAAGGCCTGTGCAGGACCAAAAAAGTTGTTCAGGGCTGTTCTGCTCAGCTAGCGTTATTTATTTATATCTTTCTAAAAATGCAGTTTAGAGAGTAAAGCGGGTTACATTAATACAATTATTTATAAACTGGAAGATATTGCAAATCTTAATTAAATATAGTATGTCTGACTAGAAGAGGCATTTAGGTTATCTGGAGTCATAAAAGCAGTTAGCCCACAGACCTGCATAAAGACCCAAGCATGGAGTAATATTTGCCTGGCTCTTCTGAACTTTGGAAGCACACTGACCTTTTAACAAGTTGTTTGTTTGGTTAAACGACTCGCTGAGCATTCGTTAAACCAGTGGTCTCCAAAATGGTGTGGCGTGAGGCAAGTCCAGGTGTGCTATGGGATTTTATGGTAATCATACATTATTAGCAATATAAACAACTATATAAAAAGTCTGATTTGTTTTATTTTTATTGACCATTTAATTTTTGTGTGCACCATTTTTTCTAAATATGCCAAACACACAACATACTTATTGTCATTCTCAGTGCATTCTTCTTCTCAGCTTGGTCTGATTTCTCAACTGAACTTTGATTATTTTATTATTTTATTTTTTATGAGTAATGGTGTTGTCAAATCGGATTTGGCAATTAATTAAAATGTGTCTACAGTGTGATAAGAGACATGTTATAGAGGTGATTTGTTCTTTGGTGTGCCTTGGGCACATAAAGTCGGAAAACCACTGGTTTGCTACAATAGTGCACACACTGACACCGAGAAACTCAATGTGGAATTGTGTGCCGAAACTGGTATATGAAACTCTCAAAATTGATCATTTCGGTTAAATTTATTGTGACTTTTAACAATAAAGTCATAATACTGGAGTGAAGGGTTCCAAAATGTCTACCAATACCTAACCTTAACTTAACTGTTGCCTTTTTGTCTGACTTTAACTTAAATGTTGAAAAGCCGCGGTTTTCACATGAAAAAAGCTGTTGCAAGAAAAACTTTTATTTATTTCTAGAGTTTTTGATTTTATTCAGTTAGTTCTGAATCATTCCAGTTGCATGGTTTTTCGCTATGTGGGGAAAACCAGAGGACCCGAGTAAACCCCACATCATCCACATTGTTTGTTTTGGGATTGGGGTTTTGTTTTTGTTTTGTTTGTTTTGGGTTGGTGCGGAGAAACCGAATAACCAGAGAAACCCACAAAGGTGTCTCGGCGGTGAGTTCACACTGCTGACCACTAAGGTGTGAGCTCCAGCCCTGATTCATCAACTCCCACTCCAGTAGTCTCTGACCAGCAGAGTCCAACTGAGTTAGAGGTACCAGAACAAGGCAGGACTTAAAGTCTTTGTTGTATTCATCTGATGCCGGAAACAGAGAAACCCCAGATTATTTTCTACCCCAATTCTTTCACCACCATAAAACCCATTCCTGATTTTACTTCCTGAAAGGCCGAAGGCTTTGCACGACAGATGAGAAAAATTCGTGGATTTTTGCTGGACTTTTTGCTGCCTTCAGGTACTCTTGAAAGAGATGGTGATGTATTTTTTCATCGTGCAGGTCTCTCAAAGTGAGTAGAGAAGGCAAATGTCTGCACAGTCCCAGTTTTTGCACAGGTTGTTGAAAAATGGCCTGTCCAGGTAGCAAGTCACTACGTCCAGGGTGATATCAAACTCCTCACCGACTTCAGCCCATATTTTCTCAGACAGCCCATTTATGATGGTTTCTGGGCCGCAGTTTGCCTTGTTCCTGCTAAAGACCCTGAAAACCAGCTTTCACATATCCTGACGAGCATTTTGTTTTTTCCTCCTTTGCTCTTCGATCGCCATCATCCTTGGCCCGTGTTCAGTGTCCGCCAGCAGACATCACCTTGTCACTTCGTGGGTGTCGCGGTGTTCAGCCGCTACCATCCCATCAGACGAGGAACGCCACACCCGTGTTGATGTCAGCAGACACGAAACAAGCGTGGCGGGAGTACACACTTGATGCAAGATGAGCCCGGCCTGATTTTTTGTGGGCTTTGGGCGCTATCCATGTAATTTTTGAGGAGGTCACCGAGTTCTTTCGAGGACCTGACCTCCGTTGTTAATGTCCCTGGATCCATTTAGACCAGAGACTTATTCTCTCCTCTTGTTTATCACTATCTGTTGCTTGGAAGAGAGTCAACGCCAGCCATGAGAGACTGCACTGACTGCCTGCCTTCTGCCTCATGGCTCCAGATACCAGTTGTTCCGCACATGACAAATTGATGCTTGGGCACTCCTTGCAACAAATGCGTCTTGATCTTCTCCCCACTGTGCTGAGGAGAGAGACCAGCTCGGTGTTCTGCACCCGTCTCCTCCAGGCTCTAACCTTCAACACCGCAATGTCATTCTGCCAGTTTTAATCTTCAGAGGGAGCCAGATTCAACTGCCACGACTGTACTCTGACATCAGCCAGAATGGGCCTGTTGCTCCTCTGACCCTCCTTCTGATTATCTCCGGTTGTAGCTTTTGGATGTTGCAGCCACGTGCTGTCCTGTCCCTCTGCCGTATCCTGGGAGACTTCACCTGGGTTGATGACTGACGCTGGGAATCACGCCCGCCCAGGTCTTCCATTGCTGTCCATTTGTGGGGTGTCCACCCTCTTCCTATGTGGTCGTGGTGTACATCCAGCGGTCATTCACCATGAACCTTTATTACAGGGCCTGACTTCTACTGCCACAAGTCTGCCTGGTGGAGTGACACGGGACAGGATCTGACACACTGTCCACTTCAGCGAGAGGAGGTAATTTGCCGCTCAGTAAACCTTCTGACTCATCAGCTCTGTCAAGGTTCAGAGCTGACAGTATTCACCTCTAACAGCCAGAGCCTCAGCAAAGTCAGAGGAAGTGTGTTGCCACACTGGAGAACACGCCTCCTCAGACACGGCTACAGTTGTGCTCTGAAGCCAGTTGGGAGTGGATTTTATTACCACTAATATGACGTCCAAAAGAATCTGTGCCATCAATATCTTTGCATCGCTGTGTTTACCCACTTCAGATTTTCAAATTGTTCTGAGGTTATCCTTCTAAAGAAGGATTCAACGATGGGAGCAGAATGTCCACGCCACCGCTGGTGGCCTCCTCCTCTGTCTGTGGACTCCGGGGTTGTAGTCATAGATGGCTAATTCTTAAATCACTTTTTGAATGTGTGGTGTTTGTTTTCTGTTCCGCTCAGCAATCCTGATGCTTCCGAATCCTGGCTTAGTTTTCACAAACGCTTGACAGGTTGCAATGAAGACTGTATTATGGAAGAGTGTGTCCTCTATCCCTGCACTTTGGATTTGATGTCACTAATGACAAAGGAATTTGTAAACGCACTTACGTAGCAAAGGGACAGTTACTCCGCAGCGGTTGCTATCAACACCCCTCACCCCCCACCACCGCCTCAATTTTCGGGACATGCGCAGTTAGCTGTTGAGGTGATTGGTAGGCAAGCTTGTCCTGTGGCAGGAGACTATGAGTGGGGCCCCCACCGTGTTCCCACCAGACGTCAGCTGCACCAGGGGACGTCCCAGGACGTGCGCTGTATTTGCCGAACATCTTCAGATATTAAAAGAGGTAATGGATGCCTTTCTCACATGTGACTGGAATGCAGATTGAAACTGAAATTCAGCGAGCTCCTACTAGATCAGTTTTGGTTGACGTCTGTAACAGACCACCGTCACATCTCCATCCCTGCCATTACATCTCTTTTCCCCACTACCTACCTGCGTGAGTTGGCATTTTCTACTCTTTAAATACCAGGAGGTCGGCTCTCAGTTGAACAGACTTCTGTGAGTGGCCATCTCCTCTTTAAAAGTTGTATGAGCCGTAGTAAGAGTGAATACTGTTTCAACTGAAGTTGGTAGTTAGTATCCCCACAGAGTTACATTGCATACAGGCTACAGTCAGACAACACATGTACCGTGTGAGCGCCTGTGTATACTGCTTCCTGGATGTCACTAAAATCAGAGTTAAGTAGATACTATCTGAGTTCAGACACCGTTAGTAGCTCTGTCTGCTCTGACCGAATTTACCTGATTGCGTTTGTTTTAGAAGGAGTTACACATGCTTTAAATGTTTCCCAACAACCAACAGTTGACCCATTGACCCATTATTTCTGTGCAGCATCTCTGCCTGTTTACTGCAACCTCACCGACAAAAAAAACCCCTGTAGATTCTGTATTTCCGCTAGTATGATTGTGCCCACTGTAAAGGTGCTAGTATCTTATTTTTGAATGCAAGAAAGAGCCAGGCTGAGTTGTGCTAACCCAGACTTATTGCCTCCTTTAAGCCCAAGCTCTGTGCCCGGCACAGGCACCACCTACCTTTTGCAGAACTGTTCCTTGAACTGGTAATAACTGAGCGTAACCTGCTGAGAGAGCAATATATTTATGTTGTTGATGCCAGAAGGGAGTATACAACTGAGAGTTTGGGATTTGGGATTAAGTAGAGAGACATTCATCTATAATACCATCAAACTTTCTTCCTCTCTGTGACCAGTCCCTGTTGTGGAGCCTGGCAGCTTGACACATAATCAAACATACATGCAAGGAACACAATCACAGAGAATATACAGAATTACAAATGCCCACTGGTTTCTCACTGTCTTTTTCTGTCTTTCATGGGAAATGAATGGGCACGTTATAGCAATAGTATTTTCCAGAACAACCAATTCAGTGTAATATGTTTTTTTTTTCATTTAATGTCATGTCAGGACCAGTGACCTGCCTCCAACGGTGCCGGCTCATGCCTCCACTGACTGGCCCTCCTTCACACTCACTCCACTCCAATCCTGGAAGCACTCGCTATCCCCCATCTCTCCTCCCTGCTTCTGCTTTCCCACCTCTCTTCCCCTCCATCCATCTCTCCTCTCCATTCAGTCTCTCCTCTCCCAGATGTTAGAAGGGCAGACTGGCCCCAGCCTCCAGCATCATGGAGGAGGAGCGTCTGCCAGATGTTTGGTTTGCATATTCATACAGGGTTTATGAATCTAAAGAGAGCAGACAGCCACTGACAAGGAGAAGGAAGAGGAGGATTCAGATGGAGGACTGAAGGAACTTTTCTTCATGTTCTATTCTTGCCTCTGACAGGCACTTCTGGAGTTATCCTATCTTTGTTTCTCTCTCGCTCCCACTCCTCCTCCTCCTCCTCCTCTTTCTTGAGTCAGTTTCGGAGCATGTTTAACCGGGGTGTGATTGGAGGGCGATGCTCCAGGCCGATTTAAATCTGGTGAGGGTTGCCGGCGCAGGGGAAACGGTGGAGGACATCAGATGAAAAGCCCCATCTCCATCTCTGAGTGGACTGCTGTTGCTGCTGCTGCTGCTGCTGTAGGTGGACGGGCATCTGCGTGTCTGTGCGCGTGTGTGCGTGTGTGAGGAGTGTATCGAGGGTTGGGCCCTTGGCCTCACCGCCTGCAAGCCATGTCAAAAGTGCCCAAGAACAAAAATGTCTCCTGGGTGAGTACTGCCTCTTTGGCTAGTTGCTGGGGGGGAGGAGGAGTGGACAGGTGATGGAGGGGGAGGGCCGCTGGTGGATTATTAGAGTTCAATTTGAGTGCTTTTTCATTTCTGTCAGCCTTATCTGCTTTGGAATTTGTTATCTTTGGCTGTAGTTTCTTATAATGAATGCTATATATATATATATATGTATGTATGTATATATGCTTATCCAAAGTGCAGTTGCTCTGTTTCAGACCAAAAAAAGGATGATGTTTCATAGGCTTAATTCAGGATTCCAGACAGGAAACAGAACAGATAAAACCTTTGTCTTTGACGGCTCTATCGCACATCTGCCTTAATGTGTCCAACAGCTGTGCGGTTATAACTATCCCAAAGCTCTCTGTGCTTTGCTCCAGCCTGCATTACACCACTCTGCCCAAAGTACAAGAGCATTAACCAAAAACATTCACGCCGAAAAGTGATGATAAGCCTGGAATCAGTGAACGTGGTGAGGGAGGAGCTAACGTGTGCTGAGTTTGCATGACCACAGCTGAATGAAAATAATTAAACATTTCAGTTTTGTCTACTTGCCTCCAACAAAGAGTCTTTTTTGGTTTTTTTTAGGTCAGGACAGATGTGTAGTTTCTAGTTGTGTGGACACAGCAGAGGGCAGAGCAGGAGGCCGAGGTCTGGAGCTTTGCCTGAAATTGTTCGTGCCATCTATCTCTGGCCCGGCAGCCCTGCCCCGCACTACTGGCCCCAGCTTGACAGCACACACACACACATATATATGTACACACACATATTCTGGTTGTAAGAAGCTTAGGGACAGATGTTTGTTTATGTATTTGTGAGAGCACATGTGCACATGAACACGTGTGGTGTGTAAGCACGGGCAGCGTGATGAGAGGCTTGTGCTCATCTGTTAGGCTCAAAAAACATGCTCACATACTTTGCACAGTGGGCATGGTGCATGAGTGAAAACAGGCTAATGTACAGATTGTTTAAATGGTTCAGTGGGTTTGGATTATTGAGAATATTTTAGTTTCGTCACATATTTCATGAGTAACTCCTTCAGCAGCACAGGAATGATCAGACTGCCTTATGTAACGTCTTCACATTTGTGCTTAGAGGGAGTTAAAGTACACACAGACTCTGTTTGAGTGTTTTGTTGGCACTTGAGGAGGGCTGGCTCTTGCTGGAGGAGATTTGAGGTGTCATGGAGCAGATTTACTAAAGCCCTGAGTCTGGTTCAATCCCAGGTCATGGGCTAAATGTTGGGACCTTGTAATAAGAGTCCATTCTTTTCTTCCTAAAGCGGCAGAGATATTGATAAGGACACTGACGTGTGTGCATATGTGTTTCTGTTGCCCAGTGTTTGAGTGTATGTGTGTGTGTGTATGTGCAGCTGTGTGTACTGCAGGTCCAGATGTGTGTCTGACCCAGAGGTCAGTGTCACAGCTCCTTGCTCCTCACTGTCACAGCCTGGCCCAGCTGACTACAGCTCTGAATTTTCTTTTCCACTCTCAGTTATGTAACACTCTCATCTGTGTCCCTTGGCTCCCAGAGCTCTCCCTGGTGATTCCAGTACTTCACCCATCTGCTGATGTCCCCAGCTTGGCCGTCTGGGCCACAGGCCACAGTGACAAATGGACCCCACGCACTGTTGCTTACCTTTAAACAGTGGTGGTGCTCAGATTTTATATAAAAACATTAATCACAAATTTTACTGCTCAGTAATATTTTATCTCCTTACATCATCATCTAAATGTTGTTTCTCTACCATGCCAGGTAATTCTGGTGGAAATAAACCCCCTTTAATATAAAAATTGCAGCCCAAAAATGTTACAGAAGACATGATCCTGGTGTTCTCATTGGCTAATTCTGTTGTTGTTTTGTATTTTGGGTGACCTGATCTTTTAATTATGTAGCTGGTCTGAGTGTATACTAGCAGCCTAATGCTGTATACTTTGGGGTAGTTAATGTATGGAAATACTTAATATTATCCAAGTTTATCACATATTTACCTAAAAAATCATTAGGTGGCTATTATGCAAATGAAACTTCCTTCAGTACTTGAGTAAATCTACTTTTTCACTTGTAACCACTGCCTTGTCTTGTCTCCTTGTAGTGTGGACATGTTTGTGAGCAGTTTTGACAGTTTTGCAATACAATACAATTGACAGATTTTTATTACTATTTGAAAAAGAATCATAAAAGCCAGAAATATCACACAGCCTGGGGTAACTTGAGGGCACAAGAGGAAAATCAGTGATGGGCGGAGGGCAGCCTCTGTGTGTGCGTGTGTGGCTGATACTTGGCGAGTCCAGAAGTTTTAAGTAGTGACATAATGACACTGAACCAATGTGGTGAGAGAATATCATGATTGAGCTCTCTGGATGATGAATGCTGGGGTTTGTCTGCAGTTGTAGTTTATGCTGTAAATCGGGCACACAAAGGAATTACGCACTGCTAGCTTTTTAATTTCATCTTTCTATTTTGGAGCCAGGCCATTATAATACTCCCATTTGTGCAGCCAAACCCTGGGAAGTTGTTTGGATATATACACACACACACACACACACACACACTAATCAGGCAGCACACGCGCAGAGGACGGAGCCAACCAACTCTGATCAACAACATTAATGAGACATTCCTCACTTTGCGTTATTTAACAGTCATGAGCGGCGGTGGACGGATTGGACACCTTCTTCGGAGCTTGAGGTCAGCGTGAGCGGTGTGCGGCGCAACAGATGCCGCGCCGAGAAATAAGCCTTTAATACCCCTAGGACTCGGGAAAGGGTAACAACACTCAACTCACTATACAGACTTAAGTGAAACCCCTCACGCAACACATCCGTGTCTCCGGCGGTGTCCTGCGCGTCGCGGTTGCTTGGGAGATAGCCCACCTTTACGCACGAAACCGCGCGTTAAGGAGCGGCGTTTTTGTAACATTTTAACAGCATCCTCGGATACGTCCACCTGTGTTAGAGGTAAACCCAGTCTCATGGCATACGTGTCCGTGTCCCATATACTGGAGCCAGGTGAACGATAATTTAAACAGGTCGTTGCAACCGTGGAATAACACCAGTGGATTGCTTTTATCACCATGCCGCCCAAGAAAAAGGTAAAATATGCAAGATTCTTGTGTGTGTGCGTGTGCATGCGTGTGCGTGCGTGCGTGCCTGTGCTGAACAGGAAGGGTAGGAGAATGCACCATCTGTTGCACTGGGCGTTAATCCTTGTGTGAGGCCTTTCCACATCATTGCACTCACTAAAACAGTCACAATGCGCAGGGGCAGATAGAGACACATATCCACATGCATGTATCATGTCGTGTTCAACTGAACACCACAGGATTCAGGGAGAGTTGCATAACCAGTGGCCTGTAAAGATCAGATGGAGTAAATCTCTTTTCTTGCCCGTTTCTTTCGCTCAGGATTCCTGGTCCTGCTGTGAACTTGGTGTGATATGTTGTGTTCAAGTCACAGGAAATTAAGCTGTGCACATTTGGCCTTATTTTTACTCCATGTATGATGGAGGTTTTGCATTATAGCAGTAGGAAATGTTGTTGGGTTTCTCTTCCACGTGCTGTACTGGACGATTTCCTGAAATACATCTTTATTAAATCAGTAGAGCAGTCATGATATTATTGTAACCTTGAAAAAGCTTGAAAAAGAGTGTGCTTTTAAAGTTGGAGAACCAATAGTAATTCTACGTGCAGTGAGAGTATTTTAGTGAGGAAAACCAGCCCTCTCATGTACAACCATTACATTCAAGTCACTGAGCTAACATCCACCTGTCAGTCTTTGAAAAACCCAGAGGGTTGTTAAACAGCACTTACTGCTGTTCTGGGGTATTTCCAGAATCCTTAAAGACTGTTCTAACCATCTGGATGAAAAAAAGTCTGTCTGCTGCACAACAGACAAAGATGGTAACTGGAAATAAAGTCATGTCCTTTAATTTGGACAAAGGTGAACCGAAACTAACAAGTTTTATCAGCATATATTTGTCCATATTGATGTTATTTGATATTATTTTATATGAAAATATAAAATGTGTGTGTGTGAAAAAATTAAGAGGAACTCAAAGAACTTGTGTCTTTATGTGTAGAGGAAATTGAGACTCAACTTGGGAAACTATACGCTAAATAAACTATAAGGCTATAAGCTAAATGTTTATAGTAATGTTTTTCAGCTTATTGTTTTGTTTTTTTCAAGACTACAACTTAACTATTTTGGTTTGTTCTCACTGCTCTCATTTTGAATAGAGCAAGCAACAGTTTTCAACAAAAAAGGCTGTGAAAACCCAGTGTAAGCTACTAAACAGAAGGCAAATAAGACTAACTAGTGAGCATAATTGAGCTTTTAGCAGCTAAAGCCCAAGATATTGTCCTCAAGAGTTGGAGGAGACCTAAAACAGCAAAAATGAGAGTTAATATTGGGGCTAGATCTGCCAGGTGATCAGACATATACCTCCAAATGAATGAATGAACATGATAGCCATCTCAACTTAACCAGAGCTTGAGGAAATGTATGTATGGCCTGCTGTCATGGATTTCAGTTTGCTAGTGTAGTGTTGGCCCACTACTTGTTACCCATAATAGGAAAAGCCTCTTACTCAGGCATTACATCCAGATACCTGCTCCTCTTCCGGGCAGGAAGTGGAGCAATAAGGCGCTGGAGCTGTCTGGAAAGTTCCAGAAGAAGACCTGAAAGAGCTGTTTCTTTTGAGATTAAGACTGTTCCCAAGTTTATGATTGTGTTGTTTTATTGTCCCCTTACTCTGTATCTTACTTTTCTGTGTTTAATCTGACAAAAATCTGCTCAGCATTTTTTCATACTGCAGGGGAGTGATAGAGGTGACAGTTGCAGTGATAATAGTGGTTTAATAATTGCCTCAGTGCAAAAAGTGAGAAATGATCATAACAGGAATGGTTGGCAAAATGCTTTTTTATAATCCCCGCACACACACACACCCGTCCTCACACCAGCTCTAATCATGTTGCATCACAACACTGTGCAGCACAGGAGAGCGGAGAGACTTGCTATGAACTATAGATGAAACGTATCTTTTACAGGAGCCAAGCAAGCCAGGAATTATGTTGTGTAGATGATATTAATGCAGCTATTGTATTGCTATCTGATGACTGTCAGGGAGCTTGAGCGCATACAGTCCAAGCAGCAGTGTTGGCTGTCTGTGAGGAGTTTGTATTTGTCTCTCTCTCTCTAAATCCTGGATTGACGCATGCTATCTTAATCTCCTTACTCAGAGACAATCATGACCCAGAGAGAGAGAAAGAGGGAGCCCAGATATACACATTGCTTTTTCCTTCCATAATGATTTTTTTTTCCAATTTACTCTTTGGTTCTGCTTTTCTTTGAGACTAATCTTTTTTCTTTTTCTTTTTGATTTTCCTTTAAATATGCAGATTATTTAATACAGTATTAAATGTTATGAATGAGTAGTCATTAACTGCAAATTGATATGGAAATGGTTACTGATGTTATCTCACTCCTGTATTATTACTTTTACATTCAGGTTAAGTCCTGAACCCACATTACAAGAAAAGGATCAAAAAGGTATTGACTCTTCTAATTGTTCAATTATACCTCAACAACCAAGAGTACTATAGCAGTGCTCTCCATATATAAAGGGTGTTGATGGTATTTTTTTTCCCTTCCCCCCAAAATATATACAAAACCAAAATATAGACGTAAAAATTTGATGAAACAGCATGTTTCTGCTCTAATGAAAGCTGCAGATGTTAGCATGCATGGCTAACTAGCTTAACTACAGTAGTAATCTGGTGTTACTTCTGCAGCATTTCACACAATATTATTATGTGGGGCACAGGTTACATAAAAAAAAAACCTTTGTTAACAACTATTACATCCAGTGTGTAGAATTTTCCTACTGTGTGGAAGCAGGTCACAGAGTTTAGCTAATGTTACCACATCTATACTGCTCTTTTGGATTTGGGGAAGTCTACACTTCAGCAACTGCAGCCAAACATTGTTCCTTGGACCTTTTCCCCTAACCTTAAAAATGAAATATACTGTTTAAAAGCATAAATATAATCTGTGTTGTTTGCCTAAGACTGTATGCTAAGCAGCTAAACAGGGCTTTAGCCTCGGTTTCAGTGCAATATCATGTATGATGCCATCAATTGCATATATTTTAGACCCCTTGTGTCGGCTTCTTGTTTTCATACGAGTCAGCTTGAAACATTGAAAAGTCAGCCAGAGACACAACCAACCAACTCATGAAGCTAAAGTTGTAGCTAAACTAACTAGATGACCACAGCTGATGAAATCTGCAACATAAGTTTCAGCTCACAAAATCCATGGTTGTTGGCTAGAAATGAAAGGTCTGCTTTTGTCTAATTTTGAATGGTAAATTTGTTACAGTAATTGATGTAAAATACATGTGTTGTGTGAGAATGGAAAGCTTGATGTGTTGCAACAGTAACTAAGGGGAGCCGGGCTTAGCTAACAGTCAATTAAGTGATGTAGTTGCCACTTATAAACTCTTCTTAAATTTGTAACCACAAACTGGAAACACCAGTAATAAAGACCAAACTCATATTAATGTACTGAATAGGCATAAATTACTTTTAGTGCAGTACAGATTTGCTGGACCTTTCGATCTATAATTGGAGATCTAAAGGGCCGTGATGCAGCCTTTAACTCCACAGATGGAGGCTGAGGCCAAAGTAAAGGTGGCGGTGCCAGCCTGGCCATATCTGCTCTATGGTAGCATCAGGCCGAGGGCATGGAGCCAGTCTCCTTCAGACAGATGATGCAAAGCAACTGATTAGACAGCTTGGAGCTTGGAGAAAACCAAATTGGGGACACGCAGCGCATGCAAATGAACGGGCTGATAATGGCCAAGAGATAAAGTAGCAAAGAAGTCATCACCGGAAAAACATAATATGAGTAAATGAGCAGCAGCTAAATGTAAGGGGATTGGAGTTATACAATACTATTTCACTGTTCCTCAGCTACAGAGAGGGCCAACACAAGAAAATATTTATAGGCGAAAATGAGGATTTTTCGAACACCTGGGCTCAGTGCCAGCAGCTCATTGGAGGGCCGACAGGAAATTAGTCACAATTAGATTAGTGACCTGCTCTACAGACAACAATGAACTGTAGTAAAGGGAAAGCAGGCAGTGTTTTTGTCTTTTCTGATGCACGACTTTATCCACTGAGGCTCACCAGCAAGGTTTTAATGAAGCTTATTGGTCTTCTGCCCATGAATGTATCTACAGATCAGCTAGAATATCCTGACATACTACATATGAAGATGTTATAATTGTGATCTTCAGAAGATAAAAATGACGATAAGGACGAACTCACCAACAGGGTCTACTGCAATACTTTGTCAGCCAAAGCCAGTAGAACTAATTTGATCTGCTACACTAGAAAGATATTTTGCTTCCAGCTGTCACACTTGGTCTCAGATTCATGTCATACAGGTCAAACATCAGTACTTGCGACTTATTGAAAATACTACACAGGCTACTCTCCAACAAAGTTGCAAATGGGAGGAGTTATTTTAGCAACCATAGTTTGGGAAATTAAAGTCCTGTTCATTTGCTGCATAGCCAACATGGGGGACAGAGAGTTGGAGGCAGACTGGTCTGTTGTTATCTGTACATCTCTGGGGGCATTTATTCAGGATTTACTCTGGTGTGTATTCTGCCTGACACCTTTTCATGCCTTTGTGCTGGTGGCAGCTGTGGCTGCAGCCATTATGTTATCAGGTTGTCCGTCTGATGGCGTCATACTACCTAGTCTCTTGTAAATCCTGAGTTTGCTTACTTTGTCGATAGTATAGATTTTTAGTGTGTAGACACTCGACTGAAGGCTTCACAGGATCTGCTCATGCTGGAGCTGCTGCATGGCGATGTGGAAACTCTTCACCCTAGTTGTCTTTTCGTAGGTACAAATGAGATAATGGCAGCACCTGGGGAGCAGCCAGCAAGGAGCAGAGAGCAGCAGGGAGCAAGCAGCACACACACACAGACCCTGCATCTCCCAGTGCAAACAATCACACTAACACTGCCCACTAAAGCAAGCAGACACAAACACACACACACACACACACACACACACACACACACACACACACTGTGGTCTGCCACCCACCCTTCATCTAGACAACAGTGTGCTGAACCCTGCTCTCTCCATCACTGTGGAGCTGTATGTTCACATAGTTCACCTCAACACTGCTGCTTCCATGTGGACTCTCTGTTGCTTGCTGATGCCGGATCAGTGTGAGCTGTGTGAGAAAGATGCACATACTGTGCAGGGTAACTAAGACTCTGCTGCTACTGTATTATTAGATCATCTTCCTTCCTGTTCCTGTGGTGTCGTCTTAAAATGCTTATGTATGCCATTTATTCATGCATGTGTGTGTGTTTCTCATTCGACTTGTGAATGAGCAAACACATGACTGTGTGTGTGTGTTCATTCATTTACGTGACGAGCATGTAACCGACTTGCCGTTAGATGTTTGACATCCTCATCTGTAAGAGGTACAGTAGCAGTGACGTTGGACGCTGCCAAGCTGACCTAATTATACTGACGTTCTCTATGGAGATCTAACTGTCCAGTTCAATAGCCCTTCAATGGATCTCCCACCGATTTAGATGTACTGCTCAATTACAGCTTATTTAATTATTATTATCTAGGATGAAGTGGATTTCACTTGAACGCTTGAAGCTGTAGAATTAGAGATGTGGAGGATGAGATCTTTTTTTTTCCCTATGTGTATTTCTCTGAGGATCACAGAATGTAAGTTTAAGTATTTTCATCAGTGGGAGTCATTTATGCTTAGGTGGCATATTTCTCTCAATGGTTGCCATGGAAACGACTCCCCCTTTGTTGAGGGAGCGTGCAGCGGGAATGGTATCTTTAGTGACACAAGTGCACACTGTCTGCTGCAATGGATAATTTCTACTTGTGCCAAGCATGGAGATGGATGGATGGATGGATGGAGGCATTTCATGGTTCATCACTGTCACAGGTCTCCACTTTACATTAAATGCCCTTTAAAACTGCAAATAATGTCATAAAATGGATGCTATTAAAGCGCAATTTTGGATTTTTACAACCCGGGTGTTATTTTTTGTTCCTTTACATTATGATATTTGAGACAGTGGCATTACAGTTTAGATCAGTGTGGCAAGCAAAACCAGCGGTCGCATACCCAGACAAGCTGTAAACAAATGCACAGTTAATTCATTATTATCTGAACCACCCTTTAGTTATTGTCTCTGGTTCAGTTGTGCTGTATTTCAACAGACATTTGGTGGTTTAGATAAAAGGGCATGGCTAAAATCAGAATTTGTTTAGATTCTGTGTCATAGTTTTGTGTTGCTCGACTGTGAGTGTAACATAATGCCTAACTTAGCCCTCACCTTCTCATCCTCTGTGTGGGAAACAGTCTCAGATTCTTCTCACTGAAAAGCTAAAGGAAGTGGCTTTGCACTACTCTGAGGTGAATTGTTTACCAGATGTGCATTAGTTAGTTCTCATCCTTGAAGTTTTGTGAAACAGAAACAATCTGCTTGAAAACTCTTCAGGTAAAGCATAAATCTTTACTGTTTTTGAGTGCATTTCTCGATCCTATTTCAGTGTCCTACCTTTGGGTTTATACTTAATTGTAATGTGCTCAGTATTGATGAGTCTGTTTCTCACTTGACAAACACTGGGCAAACCACTCAAAGGTGGGATTTATACTTGATTGTGTTTTTTAACAGTGTGTTTCAGTTTCACAAAATAAAAGCCCTCAAGGATGCAGACTAAGTGGTTGGTTCTGGCAAATGTGCATTGGGTTAAGTTTCACAGCTCCAGTAAAGCACAGTTTCACACACAGTTTTAATACAATGTTTAAGACTGAACTGAGGGAGTATTCAGGACGTGTGAGTGTAATATGAAGGTTTCTCCAGTGCTTTATGTCATGTGTTTGAACACGAGTCTCTGCTTCTTTTGTCCTCAGTGTCAGTATTTTGTGTTGCAGGTTGTTTGTTAAATTTCTTCGGTCTGAAACATACGTTGGAAAGTTTACTTTGTTTCATTTTTGCACACAAGAATGTTGTCCTTCATTCATGAATGTTTCAGTAGTATTACAAATTTGGAGAGGGAACTCATATTTTCTCAAAACAAATCAAGCAATAAAGAGGTAAATATGAAAAATTTGGATAAACTACAGTAAATGTCTTTAAGGTGAACACAGATTGTGTCTCAGCTTTTCTTTAAGACCTAGCTCAGAGTTCAGTTTGTCCTCTGGGGAATCGCAGTGCCCCGGGCCAGCCAGCTGGCTCCCGGCGACTCGATGGCTCTGATTATTCCAGTTTAGGGGATGGAGTCCATCTCCCCAATCAGTCGCTCCTTTCCTAATGTACTCCCCTGGCACGTGCCGAAAGAGCTGTGTAAACGCTTTTGAGCGGGAAAGGAGTCACCTTCAGGTAGCGCACAAGAGCGCATGGCTTCACTTGTTCGCAAACATCCTTGTCCTCCACCTTCCTTTACCCACCCTCTAAGCCACGTAATCACACTAATGGGCTGGGATGGCTCTGCAACAGGGAGGGAAGGTGAAGAGATGGAGATGGAGGGATGAGTGAAGGAGTGGGGTGGCGATTTTGGAAAAAAAAAAAGAGGCTGAACTAGAAGATTCAACTTAGAGCAGCCATAGACATCTATAAAGGATATGGCATGATGTGGATATAAGAGAGAGAAAACACTGTGTAGGTCAGAGATTCTCTGTATTATTGGTCAATAAACAGGTAGTTTCATCAACAGGTATTTTCTTGATTTATCATCTTATCTATAAATGTCAATTATACAAAAAAAAAAAAAAAACATGGAAAAACGCCCAAACTAAATGGATTGTGGGTGATGTATTCAGTGCTTTGTGTTTTCCAACCAGCAGCCGTCGCAAGATTTCTTCAAATATCTCTAGAGGAAAGTATCAAATCTTTATTGAGAAGCAGCCAGATAATATGTGTATGTCCACAGGTTAATTTTAGTCACTTGACTCATCACTCAATTGACTAATCTTTCTCATCTTAAAGTCTGAGAAATGAACCCTCATGATAATGATTTATAATGGAAAATAGCCTGAGTTCCAAACTGAGGCTTGAGTTATTTAAATATATAACCTGCTTCAACACACATGTTGGAATAAGAGATAAGACAGTTATGTCAAAACATTAGTATGAAGGTTACCGCTTTTTAAAATTTTATAAGATGACCAGACAGTCTACACACTAAACCAATAGTTAAGTATATGACCGACAGTTTGCTACTGCACTCAAAGTGTTGTATGATCTTTTCAGGTAAAGATCCGATCACAATCTGCGTAATTCCTCATTTTGCTCCCTTTTCTCCCAGGTATTTTACACATCATCTCTAAGTCAAATTTGCGTACAAGCTCAACATTGTTTAATAATTAACGGGCGAATTCTATTGGAAGGTGACATTACCCAGGAAAGAGGCGGTGCTGCGCGAACAGATGCTCCGACACCCAGTCATGGGCAAACAAAAAGCCATGCCTGGGCACACCCTGCCCAGGGAGACGATTCTCCTCCTCCACTCTTATTCTCTCCATCGCCATGTTGAATTCTGTCCTGCACATTGCCCCACTGCACCCTCCCCAGCTCTCTGCATATTCCTCACCAACAACACTGTCCCACCTTGTTAACACATCATGTCCTCATCTCTTTTGTCGCATTATTATTTAGCCTTTATTTTGCAACGCGTTACTGTGGAGTTTTTCAGTTTTTCAAATATTTCATGGACATACCAGCAAATTTGTCTGCTTGCTCTACCTTTATCTTTTCTGTGCTTTTTTTCCCGACTCAGTAAAAATACATGCCCACCCATGGGATGGTGGTTTGGCCTTGGTTGCGCTAATTATAGGTTTGTTTTTGTCTGCACGTACTCCATTCTCACACAACCTTGACAATTATGCACTTCATTTGACAGTTTTGAAGAAAAAATAGACAAGGCGAAACACATTTCATGTTTGTTCTACATAACTTGGGTTCAGTACCTCTTTACATCAGGGATGATTTCCGTCTTCAAAGGCAACCAGGTTTATGACTGTAATCAAAAGGGTTGAAGAACTAAACTTTATTTAGGAATCTTATTTTTGGCTTGCAGATGAACCCTGTTAATAGCATGTTGACATCGGCCCAAAACACTGTTGCAGTTTGGCACAACCACTAGCGTGATTGTATATTCCAAAGCGTGAAAGTCTTTGTCTTGGCGTAGAATTTGCACACATTTAACCCCCGGTCTTCAGCAGTCCGCCTTACCGCTCAAACAGCCAATGTACCCATGCCAGCAGAGTTTAGCTCTAAGCCAGCTAACAACGGATGTACCACCAACCGTAAGTCTGTTGAGAGTGCCTGTGTGTTTGTGTTCATTCAAAGCTAACTGAACTCAGAACTCAGCGAAAAACACAAGGAGAAAAGTGTGAATTTTTCAACAACCGAAACATTTTCACCCCAAGCATTGTAAATGTAAGTTCTCGCATCAGCCTGCGCCACCCCAGGCTAATTCACATCGCCAAACATGGATTTCCATCGACTTTGCTTAAAAATTTCAAAAATTTGCTTCACATTCTGTCTGATCACAGTGCCAGTTCCTGCTTCTTCTCTCTCATCTGGGGTCACTGCATCGGCCTCTTCTCACACGCCCCAGTGCATTCTCTTTTTTCTCTCTCACCACTATCACCACTGCCTCTCACCCTCCGCCTCCTTCCTCCAACCTCCTCTCAGTCTTCACTTAATTTCACACAGGCTATTGTGCCGAGAGTCTTTGAAGTTGTTTATAGTTCCACTATAACTATTGCCTAGTACTATTATGTCACATAATCCATCATTGTCGTGTCAGAGCGTCTTCACTGGTGTCAGGCAAAGGCAGCACTCATTTGAACAATAACGAGAGGGAGTGGGGTGACGGGGCAAAAGAGAGCCAAAGGAAATTTGAGCCCTTCTCGTTGGTTGAGCATGAGGTTTGAAATAGTGAGCGCCTGACTGACATTCATCCTCAGTGTAGTTTTGTGAGCTGCAAACATGCTAATGCTTTGTTAAGTATGTTTTTAGAAAACATTACCGCTGTTTGGGATTGGTGTCATCACAGTGTTTGTTGCATCCAGTCCAGGAAATGTGGTGATGTTCTTTATTTTATGCAGATGTTTTGGGTAGAAGGTCAGGATGGTTGGAGTTCTGCGTCCTGAGTCCACCTTTGGGTTTATACTTAATGGAAGCGTGGTAATACAGACCCACTATGTTTTACTCAGGTTCAGTCTGTCACCTTATTGTTAGCACTACTACAACACTAGACAACAAGATTTTATCA
>BRZM01005325.1:24880-46083 GCA_033238685.1 Lates japonicus | reverse complement strand
CCAAATCCAATATCTTCCTGGGTCCCGACCACAGCCCCTTTTAATAACTGGCCTACAAGTCACCTGCTATCCTCATTTTGATATCATGCTGAATAATTGAGGTTATAGATCTTCCAGCTCACGGGCATCAATGCCTGCCTCGCCCCCGCCCAAATCTACAATCATGAAATAATTTCTCATTGCCTAAAGGTTTTTGGTGCCAAGATTATAATGGCTTACGCTTTTTCGCTCTTCAGAAAATTGCTTCACACAAACAGAGCTGTTGGACCTGTACATACTAGAAATGGATAATGTAATGGGGACCTTTGTGTCAGTGTGGCAGTTGTAAATTAAACGTGGGTGAAATATGTCCTACAGTCAGTGACCATTACAACACAAACAATTACCACGATGAGGAAAAAAAATCAGTTGTATAGTGAGGAATATGAAAGACCCTTGCTGTTACTCATTACTCAGTTCGCTTCTATGTGTCATGTGATTTTTCCACAAATGTATAAATCAGCTTAAAATGCTGACTTGAACTGGATTTACCCTCCACTACTACACCACTAATTAGTGTTTGATAGCTGGCAGCCTTGCAAGTGTGTCACCCATGCAGGCCAACTGAGGTCTCTGTTGGAGTCTGCAGGCTCCATGACATGTGATTGGTGAGGGCCAGGTGTTGTTGCCCACCCATTATTTGGTGTTAGCATTTGTCACCTGGAGCTGTCGCTTCGTGGTGTGGGAAAATAATTGGACAGTTTTATTCCCTGGACTCCAAAATGGACACCATATGGGAAGATCAATATGTGCAATAGGTGTTATACTTTGACATAATCTGTGAATCAAATGTTGTAGCTTGAAAAGTGCACCACAAACAAGACTGCACATTCCCAACATTTTCTCAACTTTTCTATCCATTATTTAAGTGGACATTGTGGACCTCAACAAATAGAGGAGTGAGATTCAAGTTATTTGTTTGAAACTTCCACTAACAGATTAAATTTTGCCGCAGTGTTGCCGCCCCGCTGTTTGCTCTAATGCAGCGCTCCACTCTTATTAACCGGCTGTATTTTTAGACTGCTCCCATGGAATAATTAAGTCACTTCCCATTGTTGAACTTTTAATAGCGTTCCCCATTCAATTTAAAGTTGATGATGCTTCCACTTACAAGAACTTTAAAGGAATATACGCTCTTTATTTCTCGGGCAAGCGCAGTCACATCCTGTTCACCACAAACAAGATGTAATGTGTGAATTAGAGGTGCTATTATAGGTGTATTTTGTTAGCTTTGGACAGAGCCAGGCTAGCTGTTTCCCCCTGTTTCCAGGCTTTGTGCTAAGCTAAGTAGCTGGCTGTAGCTTCATATTTACCTTGCAAACACAACACTGCTCTCAGTCTTTCTTTAACATTTGACTACAACCTGAAATGAAAAACATCACACACACATGTTGGGGGGACCTATGAGGCTACAGACTGCTCTTGCTGCCTCCAGGCCTGCTTGAGGGTCACCTTAGCTGCCAAGACAGCAGAACAGGAAGTCTGCCACAACCTCATAGCTGTCGACACAAACAGGTTGACGAGGCTGAAACAGCATGTCAACTTTTTACCGCCACCGCCGCTGTCCACTTAAGCAAAAACCGAGCAAGTGTGTCAGGGTCAAAAGCCTCACACTCCGGCGCAATCTCCTGCAGACCAAGGTTATGTAAGAGCAGGACTGTCCCCGTCTGTACAGTACGAGGCAGACCTCCAAAAACATCTACCCCGACATATCCGACAAGCAGCGAAGATGTTGGGTGAAGGCTGCTAGTTAAGTATGGAAGGCGTCGCAGGTTATTAGTCGGGGCTTTCTGGATCTGTCGCCAGGTCTTGTGTTTATCCTGCAGCTTGGGTCTTCTACATGCACACACACACACATACACATCAACATGTGTGACCCATGCCCATGCCAAGGGATTAGTCCCCTCCAGGCCCCTGCCCAGGCAATCGGGGACCAATGCCAGGGGCCTGCTTACAGAGATTTAGCCACTGCTTTACACTCCCTGGCTTGGTCAAACATACACACATGGCCTTCTTTGCCTTCTGCAGGACTCAGTGAATGGCTTCTGATATGCAGCAGAGATAATAAAGTGTGGTTTTAGCTGTAAGGAAGCAGCAAGAGACTGGCTTTGTAGCAGTGTTTTAATGTGGGCAGATGTCAAAAGGAGCAGCCAGTGTAATGTAAATGTGTTGTTTGATATAAATGCCAAGTATGTGTCACGTCCTTGCGCTGCAGATCACTAATGACTTGATGTCAAGGGTGTTAACAATGAACTGTGTGAGTGTTACACAACAATTGCTGTTTGACTCAGCACTGCTCATTTCAGCTTCCAACTCCGTTATTGCCGCGATGATTCATGTGGTTTATTCACTGGTTTAATACAGTGATTAAGAGTCAGTCTTTAAGGGCAGTACAGCAGAAACATGGCACAGCTTACATAATGTTTTTGTAATTGTGTTGATATTTTTCAGTGTGAAATTTACTATGTAGGCTTTTGAATCCAAACAATGCTCCGTGGGTGTATTTTCTTAATGCTGTTTCTCTACAATGGCTATGTACAGAATGAAGCTGAATTACTAGTTCATGCCAGATAGTGAATAATAATAAACTGTCTCTATTTGCTATGCTAACACATACCTACTGCATGGTGATGCATAAAACAATCTCACCACAAGGTTTAGGAAGTAGCTCTTCTGGAGCATCTTCTGTTGATCATATCACATCATCTTATTTAGGAGATGGATTTAACACAGCTGTCGTGGAAGTGTATATGTTCAAATTTACATTTTTTTACTGAATACTGTAAAGCCACAGACACTGTAACTTTTGAAAGAAGAAATAATACAATCTTCCTCTTGCAAATGAAAAGTTCATACACCTTTTGTCGCATATGCAGCAGTACTTCCCAACACATGTAAAATAGGTGGTGTTTTCCTTCACTATGTCCTTATTTTAACTGGGTCTACTGTTCGAGAAAAGTTACATAGCCTCGTTTTAAGGACTCAAAATGTTAAATATGAACGTCCACAATTCTGTGACAACTGCATGAATTTCATCTGCTGATTAGGATCAGGTGATGTGACTGAGTTGCCCTAGAAAAGCTGCTAATTGGACCTTGTAGTGAGACTGTGAGACCTCTAAAGTCCTGTTTTACTCTTGTCTCTTGTCTACAGTATGTATTTGGTTGTACAATGGCTACACTGCATTGGTGTATCCCATGTATGAGAGGGGATGATTTTGCTGAGGTATGGAGAGATGACCAGGTGACGCTGAGCCAAAGAAAGAAGTGTGACACCTTCTATTGATGCACTGCTGGCATTGTAACTAATACTCTTCCTAATCATCTGACGCGAATAAACAGATGGAGGGATAAATACCTGCAGCTCTGAACCTTTTTTTTTTACTCCCTCAACCTGCCAACTATTGCAGAGCCCACTTTAGCCAATGGTTGTTACTAACAGTACAGTACAAGCTTGGTGTGCGCGCGCACACACGCAGGAAATGTCTCTGGAGACCTGCTGATTTTACTTCTTGCAAAAGCTCCTCAGTCAGCTGCAGGGAAAATAAAATATTCATCATGAGTGTTGAGCATTCTGTGGCAGCACCGCAGGTTTATTTGTATGCCTGCTCAGGTGTGAAGAGTAAACAGGACAGGGAAGAGCAACAGAGAGTCTAATCTGTGTATTCTGGAGGCAGCAGTCATCTCCTGTGCTGCACTCTTCATCTCCCACGACATGAAGACTCACCCATACAGCTGTCGACAACATAAGGCAACTCAGTCAACCTCAGAGAGTCATCGACGGTGCAAAACATCATGAATCATACAGTGGTTTTTACTATATGAAATACAGGTTTATATGCTCCAGAAAACAGCAAAGCGATCAATTATGTGTGTTTCATGCCTGCTGACTCTGATTTATTTCTTTATCTCTCAAAAAACCTGTTACATAACAAATGATAAGTACCAGAGCGGCGTACAATTAGAGCTACAACTGCTGTGACAATGTTCATCATCGATTAATCTGCAGATTATTTTGTTCATAAGTCAATTAATCACTTGGTCTGTAGAATATTAGTAATAGAAGAATTCCCAGCCCTCAAGCCAACATCTTTAAATTGCTTGTTTCAACAGTTTCAACCCAATACATGACAAGCAAAGCATCTAGTTCTCATGTTTGACAAATTGGAATCAGCAAATATTTTTACCTGTTGCCTAAACTATGACTGAAATGATTAAATTAATCAGCAGTTGACAGTTAATTGACTGATGTATCAATTAAGTTGTTTAAGCTCTACATACAAGATGTGGCTTCTGACTTCTACAATAGACTGCTCCAGAGGTAGAACTTACAGTTTAATGTACTGTCTAATACAGTAGCCCTGCAATAGATACAACCATTTGTTAATGCTTGGTTTTAGTTGAGACTGTCAGCAGTAATGTTTGTGGCTACTCCTTCTGCTGAGGAAGACCTCGGAATGCTGCTCAAAGTGCCAGAAAGAAGCTTGTAAGGAAGCCTTTAGTGAGATCTGTGATTTTTAATGATGAGGAAAGAATGAACTGCTCAGTTTGATGCTGTAGTCTGTAGTGTTGCAGGGTGCTCATGTTATTTTGTCCTCCTCCCTTACATGACCACAGTTACTTTGTCTCTAGAACAATAAATATGCTTTTGCTGCTGTAGAAGAAATGTCTCTTCAGCACTTCTGATTAAATATCTCAACATGTCACTTATTATTGCACGTCTATGTTAATTATACCCCAGGCTGTAGCCTCTTTTTCATTAGTCTGGTGACAACCTCTATTAGCAATTCTACTAAACCTTATTTTTCACTTTTCTTGCTTCCTCCATACAAACTGCAGTTTACCTATCACAACATCACCCTCCTCCCTTGGGCCCAAGACATCAATTCAGCTTTTCCGAATGGTTTTATTCATTTGTGCACGAGCATCAGGACTGTGTGAAATTGGATGAGGGTTTTCACAGTTCGCGGCGCAGTCCTCGGCCTAACGACGGACAGTGGCTAGAGGAAAAAGGTTGGCCATATCTGAGAGAGACTTAGCCTTTTGTAAAGAGCTGCACACAAATAACTTCATTATTCTTTTGTCTGCAGAGCAGAAAAGAAAAGAGTAGGCAGGAAAAGAGCAACCTTTCCCCTTGCAAAGAAGAGTGGAAAGCCCCATTCAGGCTGACCACAGAGGTTATGCCATCAGAAACATGCAGCCAATTCATTCTGGGAAGATAGCATCACAGTTGCAGAGACAGGCTACAAAGTCTATATTAATACAGCCAGCAGTGCTCTGAAAAAGAGGACAAGTGAGGGTGAGTTCTTCATTCACTTGGAGCTGGGGGTGGAGGGGTGTGCAATAAAGTCAATGAGCCAGTAGATTTCCCTGCTGTGTGATTTCATCACCCTGCACACCTCCATACTGGACACAAAAGTTATAGGCACTGTGTAGTAGGAGGATGAGTAGGAGTTGTTAATGTCATAGTCTAATTATTCATTCAAGTAGGCATGAGGACTGGAACATTTTTTCATGGAAAACTTATCTGAAAGAGAGCACTCCACCAGTTTTACTCATGAAGATCAGTTAACTTGACAGAGTAATGTTTTCTATCGTTCTGAAGGGAGCTGAGCAACTGACCCTCACAATGTGATTTATGTTATTTAGCATTGGGCTTCATTCAAGGAATTTTCACAGGTCATATCCATGACAGGGGGTTAACAGGAGTTAATATGTAGAGAAATCACACGGTGTGAAAAGAAAAAAATGTGCAATGATAACACAAAAAATGACGTGAGGAAATTTGTCATGTTGTCATGTTTGGTGATAACAGGCTGGGTAATTTGATTGATTTCAAATTTGTTTGGTAATACTGTACTACTGTAATGACAATGGGCCTTAACAAAAGAATGGCTATTTTTGTGGTAAAAAAAAAAAAAAGTGGGGGCGTCATTAAGGGCCCACAGCCAATTATTGCCTGGAGGCACCATCAAAGGTTAATTCAGCCCTGAGTGTATCCTCTATAACGTGATAATAAGCGGTCTTGGTTTGTTTGGTGATAAAGACTGTGAGATGACATTTAATGTTCCAAAGGAAGCCAGTAGGTGGAACTTTAAATTGAAATTATTTTGGCACACATACTGGTCCCAAGGTCGACAAAAAAACTCAATCTCAGTTTCAAATCTTACCTTTAACATTAAATATTCATGACTAAACAATGTGTGTGACAATGTCTGAATTTGTCTGATGTAGCAAAACCTCATCTATGTTGTGCTACAAGTTAAGGCAAGCAGAATAATTTGGGCATTGTGTTTGACCAAGGTCTGCAGGCCACTACTCACAGCGCTGGCATCTAAACTTAACTGCACGAAGATAAACGGTTGTAGTGATGAGTCACTTCTCTGGGATTCACACTCCTCTGTCCGGCTTCTACTTGTTTTCACATCAACATCATTCACTGCCGATGATTCAGCCTTATTACACTGTCATGTGTCATGCTAGAGAGTCGCCTTGAGTTTAGGAGAGACGTCTGCAGGGGTAAACAGAGGGAGCTAATCCTCATCGTGTTTTTTGAGCTTGAATTAATCATCGGCAGGGTCTCCTCACAGCTCTCAAGGTGGTGTCAGCCATGTCACATCAGATAAGGCCTCTTCCCTCTGATGTGCTGTGCGGAAAGAGCAGGCCAGCCAGTTGCATTCTGCTGACTGGCTGGAAGCACATGTCAGCCTGAATGCAGTTTGCTAAGAGGCTAATACTGCTCTCATCCAAGAGCGTGTTTCCTGATCCTGTTGCCTGCATCACTTTAAGTTTTGGAAAACCGACTGGTCAGGTTTGTTTTGCGTTGGGAGGAGAAGAATGTGCTGTTTGTACTCAAGCCAAGCAAAACAATCTCATGTGATCTGTCCTAAATAGCTGGTCACATACACATGATCGCTAAGTCATCCACGTCTCTGCCAGTGAGCCAGCCAAGATCAGTCCCAGCCATGAATGTGCCGAACAAAACGCATTGTTCCATCAAAAAGGCAACATGGCAGCTGCAGTATTGTGGACTGTGGATAATCTGGCAGCAAGTGCCTTCGTGGATTTGTGCTCGTGAGCATTCCTGCTTTGTGGACGGGGTGTGAAGAGCAGGTTGCATAAGAGGATCACCTCCGTAATGGTGTAATTCAGGATCCCTGCTCAACACGGCCTTTCTATGTGTATCTTAAAGAGTGGGTGGGCATAAGTGGTTCCTTTACTGGAGGACCATTACCACAGGAGAATGCTGGCACATTGGGATTACTCATAGAGAGAGGAATTAGGGAAGAGATGGAGGAGAAAAACAAGCAAGGACATAGAGGGGAATTAAGAAGTGTAGAGAGGGGAAAGAGGAGGGAGTTTTCAACCTGCCTCCTCGAGCATCCACAATCCTTCTAAAAACTAAAAATATTGTTAAAAAGGCAACTACACACAACCAAATTTCTACAGAAATAGTCTGACATTTTTGAAAATCTGCCCTTTCACTTGCTGGCAGAGAGTTAAATTAGAAGATCAATACAATTCTTATATCAGGCTAATTACTGAACTAAGCTTAGCTTAGTTTAGCTTAGCATAAAGACCGGAAGCAGGGGAAACAGCTAGCTTATTCCTTAAACAAAAACACACTTACTGGCACCTTTGAAGATTATTACTGAACACATTGTGTCTCATTTATTTCATCTGTCCACACTCATAAATAAAAAAAGAGGCAAGTGGTGGTTTTTAGAGAGAGTTACGTGCTACAATTATTCCATAGCAGTAGTCAGTTCGCACAAACTTGACCACCTGCTCAGACGAAAACTGTAAGCTAGCTAGCAACATACGTGTGTGTTGGTGTCCAGCTCTGCCTCTGACGGATATACTCACCAGAAACTCCAGGTCTTTCTGTTTCCTCCACTCGCTCTCCTGTCTCCTCTCGAATCGATTTTTTAGCTCCAGGTGAAACATTTTCACCGACTTTGACTGCAGGCCTGCTACCTCCACAATTAGCTTCACAGCCAAAAATATCCACTCACTATAAAATATGTGAGATAGGTTGCAGAGCCAGGCTAGCTGTTTCCCACTGCTTTTAGTCTTTAAACTAAGCTACACTAATAAACTCACAGCTCTTAGCTAGTCAGCTGCACTCAAAGCTGCTAGAAAGAGCAGAAAAGACAACTGTTATTTAGGCTGGGATGTTAAGTGCGTTTCTCCAGGATGTAAATTGTTTTTTCTACTTGCCATATTAAGTAGCTAATTTTGTGTGTGTTTTTAACGGTTTGTTAACAACAACTGACACCAAATACAGATAGTATATAGCTCCCTTTAAATTAGCTGAAAGTAGTTGTATCAGTGTTGTATTGGATTTTACTTAGATCTAAGAGCCATTTTGATTAGGGTTTGTTTACACTATAGTGAAAGTGTGAAATATTGTATCTGAGATAAATTTGTGATATCTGAGGCTGATGTTAGATTATAAGTTGCTTGTAATCATTTGTCTAAATATGATATGAGTGAAGCACAGACATTTCCCCCTTATATTTTTGTGTAAATATTGCAGAATCTTGGAGTTGTCTTATGATTTTATTATTTTGCATTTTCTCACAAGTTGAGATAAAAACCATAACAACAGTAGTGTTTAATAAAAAATATGGAGGCATGACTCTTTGTATTTAGCAACTGTCATTATGTCAAAGGACTGCTTTGTATTCACTTACAACCTGTGCTTAAGCTCATAAAACAACTGTAATAAAGCTGCAGAAATTTCAACGTGATGTCCATGTGGGCAGAGTGACAAGCTCAAATTCCATTTTTAGATTTGGATATAATTTTTGTGCCTTATGCTATGTTTGAATATTGTGAGGTTTCATAGAAATTCGTCCCCCTTTTCACATTATTACATTGATGTCATTGGCATTAAGTGGTCTGCTTAGTGAGGAGACCGGGAATTCAAAAGGGATTAAGTTCATTCATCCCCCAATCCACGCAGATGAATGGATATACACCACCAAGATGCTCCCTTTTGAGCACAGCTTCATACAAGTGAGTACAGTGTGAAAGGCAGAGGAGGTGGTCACCCTGGAGCCAGGTTATGGATTTATGATTTGACGTGGTCTGACAGATTGGCAGGGGCACTTGTTGAGTGGGGTAGCAGATCTCTTGCTGGCCTCCAGGGGGCAGAGCGGCCTCTGTGCCCCAGGGCGACTCTGCCCTGTGCTCTGGGCTTAGCTGCTCGTTACATTAAAACAGGGGCTTCTGTGACAGAGTCAGCATTATGAAAACTAAGAGGATTAGCTGATGGACATTTCTGGCGTTGCCGGTCAATTATCAAAATGAAAAGCAGTGACTGGGCAGGGCTGGCATGCTCTGTGGCACAGAAGAGCTCCTCTCTCGCCTCCTCATCTCCACTCTAGCTCTCTATCTCTCACTCAGCTTCAGTCTGTCACAGGTTACTGAGGTTCGGGGGGTGGGGGGGTAAATAAAGGCATCATTGGTGCGTTTCTGAACATGAAAGTTTTTTATTTTGAGTGTGTGTGTGTGTCTGTGTGAGCCATGGACTAAAAAAGAGCATTTAAATTTTAATGTTTCTAAAGTGCAAGACTGTATGTTATGCAACTGCATAAAAACAGGCCTGCGCATCAGCCAGCCATCCGTGCTCAAGTCTAACTCCTCCAACCATGTGCACGATCACCCCCTCACACACACACACAAGCACTCCCTCTCTAACACTGCTCATTTTCACTGTCCTACTTGCATGTGTGTGTGTGTGTGTGTGTGTACACCCCCTGTGATTGCTTAATGGGCAGTATAGGAGGAGTCTCCATCGCTGACTGTGTCGTCACACTGTGGGCATGTGTTAGGTTGGAGGGTTGAGGGGTGATGATGAAGAGGAGTTCTGGGGGGGTTTGTTTTGGTGTATCCACAAAAGTGGCATTGCACAGCTGCCTGTGTTAAGGATCTACCCCGGGGATTCACACAACACTGCAAACGTAATCAACCGAGTCAATGTGCCACCATGGCTGCAGCGGACACATCACTCCCGCAAAATGACACCTTGCCTCCCCTCCATCCTCAACGCCAGCAACACATCCCTCTTATCACCCAACTTTCTAATGCTCCGGTTACACCTCACTGAGGCGCAGCGGAGGTGAGGCTGTATATCCATGTGTGTCTGTAAAAGATAAGAAAACAAACTGCTGAACCGTTTTATTATTATTTTTTTATCCTGTCAAACAGGCAGGGAGGTAAAGTTTTTTTTTTTTTTTTGCTGTGAGAGACAGTTGCCTAAAATATAAAGAGGTACGGTAATCCTGGCTCACTATATAGGAAGCTGAATTATATTCAATCCCAGTTATCGCTTCAGGGACAATGTCATCTCACCCCTGTATTACAGATGGTGCTGCTGCATGGGCAGATTTGATATGGGTATTCAGAGGCCAGTTGGATACAGCTGAAAAATGTCTCCATCTGCTGTTAATGCAGTAACTGGATGACCTGGTAGGCGGGAGAGTTTGTGTGGTGATAGTAGGGACAGCACATGTAAAACATCACACCTAATATGGACAGCGCTGGGTTCTACTTGAAAATGTAGTATCAAAATTATTCTTTTCAGTTCCTTTCCTTTGACAAAACCATTGTTCCCCATTCAACAAGATATTCCAAACTCAATGCATCTGTATTTAAAGAGGACTTCCACCTATTTTACACGTGAAGATCAGTTTACTAGTCATGAGGAGTGTTACTTTGGTTAGGGCTCCTTCTGAGTGAAATAATTTTCTTTTTTGTTCTTAATTGGCTTATTTAAAAAATGTTTTTAATTGTAATTTGGTTTGGTTAGTTTACATGTTTTCAGTAATGCTATCACTGAGTTTGATCATTTTTCTTATAGTATTATCAATCCTCAGACTATAACTCAGTTGTGTTTTTAGTATCAAGTTGTCTTATTTTTTTCCATTATTGTGTTATTTTTTGTGTTTTGTACTGTTTTATTTTCTGTTTGTTCTTGTGTTTGTTTTGGGGGCCACCTTAAAAACCAGATGATACATCTCAGGGGGTTTATCCTGACATCATTAATTTAAATGTATGTAAACAGATGTCTCCTGTGGTTCTGGAGAGGCTTTGTCAAAATTACTGTAATAATGTCCTCCTGCATTACAAAGTGGAGCTGTGGGAAATGTCCAGGCAGGGAAGGCTGAATGACAATCTAATGGAAGATGCTATCAAGCTGCATTATGTCTTCGTACTGAGATCAGAATTTAAAGGTGTTGTTGCACTGTAGAGTACTGAGAAGTGTTCTTATTTTTTGTTCTCCCTATTTATATACATGAGGGGGGCAGAATTTTAGAAACACCTCTGAATATTATGCAGTCCATCACAACACATCACTATGACCTCAATGCTAAAAGACTGAATTAAACACTGAGCATTATACCCATCATAAAAGTAGACTTTATGGCAGAACAATTGTATTGGACTGGATAAGACTGCACAGGGGTACCTGCACAGCAGTACCTAAAAAGTGGTCATTGAGTGTATATCCACTATGTACACTACTACATAATTGGATGTGACAATTACATTGGGCAAGTGTCCAAAATCTCAATTTACTGCTCACTACAGAGTAAACCACTGAGGGTCTATTATACAGGCAGTAGTCAATGAGGGAGTGATTTTGGATACAGCTTAAGAATTGGGCCAAAAATTCAAAGCCAACTTTTGATATATGACGCTATGGTCACATTTTGGTCATTAATCAAAACGTATTTACACTCAATACTCAAACCAATCTATGGACATCTGAGACAAAGCTTTAACAGTGAAGCACATTTCAAAAAGAAAAAACAGAAGTGTTTTTAATGACATAATATTTGTTCATCCAGTGCATGAGGATGTTACTGTACAGTGGGAGGAGTTTTAGGTATGAGATTTAGTCTGTTCAAACAGAGGTCAGTCCAGGGAAAAGCATCTGCCTCTCACTCTGCGGAGGTAAACTAACAACTAAAAAAAAAAAAAAAAAAACATTGTTATCTGGAAAAAAATATAAAATGGAAAATATACAACAAGATTTGCAGTGTAACAGCTGGAGCCGCCCATGGGGCAGAGGTAGTGTAGTGGTACACTCTTGTCCTCTGGGTAAAGTTCTCGTAAAGGATTGTCTCTGTATTGCCATGGTATGCTCCGCTGCTGCTGCTGCTGCTGCTGCTGCTGCTGCTGCTGCGGCTGCTGCTGCGGCTGCTGCTGCTATACCACGGCGTACTGCTGATACAGCAGCTCCCGGATCTTATAGTAGTCGTCACACAGGCAGCCTTCCAGGCCAATGCGGCCGGCCTCCGTCTAGATAAAGAGCACAAAGACGCACAGGTCATCCAGGGTCTTCACGGAACATTCATCAACACTTTGTACAACATGGTTTCACCTTTCAAATTATTCGTACAGGCCCTGTGCAGAACACTTCTGACCTCTAAAATAAATACGATCCCCATTCCTTCCTACAGACTTGGGATTGGAGTGCCTAATGAGTTCAAATCCATCAAGATTTCCCAATTAAATAGCACAGGCACACACAGACGCTCCTTTTTCTGGGTTACATCTATTTTAAGTTCTTGTCAATTATGCATTTTGTTGTTGGTATCCTGGCTCACTCCTACTTTTCCTTTTCCTTTTAGTTGTTAAGTTCAGCCTATGATTCTTTTTTGTGCGTTTCTTCTGACGTGAGGTGTTTTCATATGCCTCTGGGGTTTTCTTATCCTACTTAGGCTGGCTGTATTTGTTTCTCTTTGTGTTTAATGTTCCATTTTTTATTACAGTACAGGCAGTTTATTTTATAGTAAGTAAGTAAATAAGCCTTAACCTCTGAAACCACACTTGTTTTTTGGTCATTTTCGGCTAATTAGAAATCTTTTTTTGTTAGATATGCTTCTGCCTGTGTTTCTCTAGACTCCAAACTTAGCTGCTGTATTTTTTTATGGCATCTAAAACCCCTGCTCTGAAGAGTCACGGCTACTCTGGATCTGTAATCATCCATCAAACAGGGAGGCTGGAGTATATGTACAATATTATTATATCATGGGGAGTTTTCAGCTGTACGCTACTTCTGATGGCTCACAGTCAGCAGAATCTGAGCCAATAAATACTCATATCAGTGGAAATGGCTAATACATGTCAGTTTATTACAGTGATGATTATTCCCCTCAAGGCTAACTCTGCAAGTAGTTTTAACACCTTAAATGGTATTCGATGTCAGAACTAGATACTACAATTAAGAGATGCTGACAGGATGTATTTTTGCCAGCCAGACAAAGGCCTTTCAGTTTTGGAGTCATCTTGTCTGGACTCTTAATTCTTTTCAAGTGTTTTAAACTTAAGGCCCCTTTAATGCAGATTGTTTCATTAAACACAATTAGCTCCTCTACTGTAGACACAAATATGAATCAGAAGCTCAACACTTTACAATTTAAATGCTTTTGTAAAACAAGCCCCTGCATCATATATCTTCTGTATGGCTGCTTTTTCCTATTTGAAATTTCTGTGCAGAGAGCTGAAGGATCGCGTACTCAGTGAGCAAGAGAGGACACTCCTCCACCAGACACCACCATGTTGTGCATACCAGCGCCTCACAAACTGGCCTGGATGCCTCTCAAGCGGGACCTGCTTGAAGTCAGACAGAGGGGCTGAATGATGAACACCGACCGTGCCTGGAATCTGGAGGGAGAACAGAGGAGAGTGCCGATTGAGCTATTTCTTAGTGGGCTGTCTAAAAATTCTTCTACACCCTTTACATGGATACTTGCTAATAGGATGTTACCACAGTCCCCTTCTCAGGGCCTTTCTCCAAGTTTTAACCATGGAGCTATGAGTCCTGTGGTTATCTCTATTCTTCGGTGTCTCACCTTGGGAAAACTAGGCCCCTATAGAAAGTTTGGGCTGAAAATGGCTATTTATCAAATGTCTTTAGACTTACAATGTTCTTAGTTTAAAGAGAGACACCCTATTTGCATCCTAAGCGGCTAAGGTATAGGAGCAGGTGAGCACATCTTCTGACCTGCCTTGGAATGACTGCCTGTGTGTAGCATTGATCATTTCCATGTGCACTATTCTAAAACAATATACATAATTGAGATTAACTAGATTTAGCCTGTTACAGCTGATGCTCTATTATTGCAAGGTGTTGTTTTAAACACACATTTGATAGGATTTACACCTTTTTTTCCATTCCTCAGTGGGTACAAACAACGGGGCCAGAACCCTTATCTTCATTGTCTACCAGTTATTTTGGCAGTAAAGTTCCTTATTTATGCTTTCTTACGCCTTCTGAACTGGCTGGGGTTACTGCCTGCTCCACTTTCTGGTAAGCCACTTAGAAAATATATGTAGTCTTTACTTTTCCTTAGGCAGCTTTTTTTTCAGCACTGTTATTTGTCTTTGGGTATTCAGCATTACAACTTAAATTTTTAATCATAGGGGTTTGTTCGATATCTCAAGACAGAAAATGAGAATTTTCATTCATAGCGCAGCTGCTGGGTCCCTTAATAGCATCCACTTAGCATTTTCTCGTAATTTACATGCTAGAAATGTCTTGGAATTGGATTTTACTATAGTACAGGTTGACCAGCCTTTCACACACACAAGACAACACGTCATAAAGGCCCAGTTAAACACAGCAAACTCTTTGGCTTTCTTCACTTCTTTTATGAACCTGTCAGTCAGGGTGGGACAGTTCCACAGATATACCCTCATGCCTATCTTTGTCAAAGTCAAGTGCATTTTGTGTGTAGATCATTTGTGTATTCACAGATTCTATAGATTTTCTATGAGGGAAAGGGTGGGTGCAACTTTTAGAAATTCTATTAAGTAATTCTTGGACAATTATATAGACACGAAATCAAGCAGAAGGATGGAATCTTAGAAGCTTATTAGCCACCAATGCTGACATTTAATTTTCACATTTCCCAAAACTAAACTCATATTAAAAGGTAATGAGATCTCATTGTAACACTACTCTATATGTGTTCCCCTCCACCTCTCGTGTAGGCAGCGGCTCAAGCAGAACCAACATCGCTCTCTTCGGACTGGCTCCTTACAAATGTCTCAGAGACAGGTTTCTTCTGGCTCGCTTCCCATGCCTGCCACTGCAGTAGGCGCTGTGATCCCGATAAAGGATCAGGCCGATTTCCATGGCAGGAGTCCCCGTCCTCTACCTCCTCTTTCCTTTCCCTCCAGCATTCATGATGTCCACCTTCACCACGCGCATGTCCCAGCCGCCGTCGATCCACCAGCTCCATGTCTTTGGCCTTGCAGAACTGCAGAGCTCACCAAGTCTCGCACTTTTATGGCGGTGAGAAGATAAGACAGAATGAGACATTGGCCTGTCATGAAGTTGTTTTTATGCTCTGGCAGGTTACTGCCAAAGAATCAACATAGAGCAGTTAACTATGCCTCAACTGCAAAGGATTGTAAAATACAAAAAAATGACCCTGACAAAGGCGAATCTATTAAGGATATATTTCACAGCAGAATATTTCAATTTATGAATCTAAAACACACTTAACGCAAAAGATTGAACACCCCAATCAAAAGAGGCAATAAATTCACTCTAATGGAGTTCAGCAGGGGTTTACTGGGGCTGGCCTGGTAGATATGTGTCTCGCTGTAGTGGCGTCTATAGTCTCTGCAGCTTGGGTGTATGTGAACCTTGATCATGCTAGAAGCTGCTGCAGGACTATTGAGTCCAGGCTGACTTCCGGTGGCCCGTGAACAATCACGGGCTATCTGGGCTTCCTTGATTTATAATCTTTTTGAGTCGATCGCCGCCAGACTTGACCTTAATCTATACTTATTTACTCTCGCTCTAACAAAGGAATGGAAGACATGAAACAAAATGCCCAACTCTGCAAACATTGTTTAGCACCTGCTTCAGATGAGATTTTCTAAACAGACTTGTAATTTATCAGGAGGTTTGCTGACTACACACTGCTTACTTTTTCAGCATCAGCAGCTTCCATTCAAACATTTACACTCGTTCACCTGGAGGCCGATCCATACAACACTATACTGTGCTGCACTGTGCTGCTGTACTGACCAGAGGCAGTTTGAGGGAGAGGACAAAATTGTATGATTTAAACCTAGACAGTACTAGTCCATAGCTAAATTCTCATCAATACTGATTCACAGAAGCTGCCAACAGATGATCACTGACCTAATTTCTAAGTTTTCCTATACAGAATACATTTGGTGGAACAACTGAGAGATCCCTGGTCCATAGGTTCATCACCGTTGGTCAGCAGATTCAATTTGTACTACTCCTCTGCCGGCTTTTGACTCAAGGGACAGAAACTCCTCTAGCCTTGAAACACTGTCTTTGGTTCATTGTTCATGTGAAAATACAGATGGGTGTAGGTAATCTAGTATAAATGTCAGTACTGTAGTACCTGATAGTTTCCCCCATACTCGTCCCATTTGATCCTCTCCTCGTGTGTGAGACATTGGATAAGACTTTGACATTTCCAGAGAAACTGCCTTTAAAGGCTCCCTCGCCCTTCATCATCAAGTCATGGTATTGTTTTAACTGCAGCTGGCTGATCAAATCATCATCCATATGCTCTCCCCATCACTGAGAGTCTACATCCACCTGCAAGGCATCAAATAAACATTAACCAACCACATATAAGTTTACATTTTCCAGGGGAGGCGACTGATTTTGCTCAATTGCTCTGTATAAATATTTGTCTTAACAGTGTCATGACTCATCTTCCATTACAGATTTCATTAAAACAGCCTATTTTAGATTTGGAATCCAGAATATCAATAACATTCTGTTGGCTTTTTACATAATTTGCTGTTTTATTCGTCATCAGACTGCCAAAATTATATGATTCCGGCGTTTATAACACCATCATCAAGAAAACACGCACCAACATAAAACCACACGGTGATAATACCTCTACTTCCTTAAATGCCTCTTTGCTTTATTAGAGTTTTTTAGCTGCTTCTTTCTTTATTTTCTCCTTTTCAAGGTATTCTTCCAGCTCCTGCCTTCCAGCTTCACTCTCACCCTCCTGTCATAGCCGGAAAGTGAAGATGGATTATAATTATAAATCATGGGGGAATGGCATTCTACGTCTCTTCAGCTGAGTCTGAAAGTGAGAGACAGGAGCTTCGGGGGCAAAGGCTGCGTGTGGATCAAATCTCAGCCCTTGTCATAGTAAGTCGAAAATACAGCTGCTGGTCTCACCTCCAGTCAACATCTTCTCTCACGGGTTATCGATGAGGGTAGCGGGCTGGGGTTCAGTGGTGCAGTAGGTCAGGATGATGATGGGTTTTTTTGCGTCTTTAGCACCACTGGATGAGGTTCGAGAAAAGCCAATTTCGAGGTCTGGCTGGCTGCAACCTACCTTAGGGCTAGATGCAGCGAATGAGTCTACCAGACCTTGGCACAGGGTCAGTAGCGGAACTGGAATGGGTTGTTGTTTCTCTTGTCTATAAAACACCTCATGGGCTTGTCTCACTCATCACTCCACTACAGACAAAATGAGTACAGATTATGACTACTAGAAAGCATTTACTACAGTATGTTATGATTTGCTGCTCATCTCTACCACTGAAACCAAGTTAAATGACAGCTAACTGGACTGTTTACCTGTATTTGGTAAATAAACTGATTAGATTCTCAAATTATAGTAGAATTAACAAGTAGGAATGTTTGAATATCTTCTCAAGTGTATTTCATTTGAATAATACCGTACCAGGACTTGGGCTCCACACATTGTAGCTGGCATTTATTACCAAGCAGGCTAGCGGGTAGCTCCAAGCCCAGCATCCTTTTGTCCTCCAAATCTGGTCCAGGGCTGAGCCAGCTCAACACAGCATCAGCTATATCCCTGGCAATAAAGGACATTACCACCGTCCACCACGGAGGGTCTCTCCATCACATTAGCTTTGAGAAAAGAAAGATAAGAGGAATAGGTTTAAAATTTGTAGCTACATTATTCAACATTTAATTAAATTTTAGATTCAGCAGTAATACTGAAAGACAGAAAATAAAGGAAGGGCTGAAAGTTATCCTGTTTCTTTTCTACTCTGCAGTAATAAACAAAACAAAACCATCTTTAAGGAGGAAGGAGGCTTAAAAGGCCAGCAAGGTTCTTTGAGTTTAATCGTAATGTTAGAGCAGAAATCAGGATTACATGGGTGATTGTTTAACCACGGGATGTATTTTTAATGATTAGAGTTCAGTTGAATAAAGTGCTGTAAGTACACACCGCACACACTACTAGATTACTTACTAATTGCTCATCTCTTTGTTTCGTGACTTGCACATATAGCATTGAGAGAATTCTATAATAAGTAAGGAAGGACACAGTGCTCTCAGTGGCAGCGTTCAGGTGACTGGAAGCAAATTGAAAACAGAACATTAATTAACAGCCAAAATGAAAACGAAAATTCCAGTTCATAGTTTCGTTTTGTCTGTGCTTACATCTCTCTCTTGTGGTTGAAGTCCACAAGCGTAAACAATCTCCTCCTCCCATCCTTCACAATTTTTCAAATGGTACCTCCTATCATGCGACCAGCTGGGCCGGTGGTGAGAGACCATGCCTTTACTAATCAAGTAAAAAGAAAAGAGCGTAAAACACCAGTAAGCTGTGATACATGCTCAGGTAGCTCTGATCTGCAGGGTCTACCGTGCTCACCTTTCAGTTGACAATCTGAGAGTATTTCAGCTGCTGGATTTTATCAAAAGCACAGTCCACGTCATCAAGTGAAGAGAGTGAAATCTTCACTGTTGTTCGAGACTAAATAAGAAAGAAACAATTAAAAAGCTATTGTAGCCATGCAGCTGGAACTCCAATAAGAAATCATTTTACGTGTGTGGCACTTCCTCCCCTCTTACAATTACAGATCATACATGAACATCAGCCCATCTTATAGACAGGTGGCATATATAGTGCAATTTAAGCCCAGTTTGCCACAGCGTATGGCAGAGCTCCAGGTGTATATGGTCAGGGTGGGAGAGCAGCACAGCATCAACTGATGAACATATATCTGAGGAGGACAAATTACATTCTGTTTATTCACTGGGAGACACTTTTGCCCACAGCAGCGATACAAATGAGGTACAATCCAAACCACAGTGGATCAAGAAAGATTTTGCAAATACAATTATAACATATAAATACCTACAGCAGATGATAGAGTACTAGAAGAGGATCAAGCGATAGAGAGGAGAGACACACATTAGGCTAGTAGAGGCTGTTGGAGGAGTACTTACTAGCCCTAATTCTACTAAGCCAAAATATGAAAAACAATGTGCAGTCACATTTGGACCATTTGCAGAGTATTACGTACAGCAGAAGAGACCTTACAAAGTTGATGCAAGGATGATCAGTGGTTTGCTAGGCAGAATAGTCAGCCAAGATATAACTATATGATTATCATTCCACAGCCACTTGTTTCAGTTACAGTCAGATATCATAATCACCTTTTCATGGCATCAATGATGTCACAGAGAGTTCTCATCCCAGCCACAGTCCAGGAGGCGGAATTCATCACCTGCAGCGGGTAACAAAGCGCCGACTCCTCCTGAACCTAGCCACGGCTGTCGGCTTTGCAATGGACATCATTTTTCCTCGGTCGTCGCACTGAAGTAAAATTAGATTAGTATCGGATTAGACTAACCTATAAAGTACAGAATCGTCACAATAATCAAAACATAGACATATATAACAAAAATTTTAAAACATCTTTATGAATAGGCAAAGACTTTCTCAGTTCAATGGATCCAATCTACATAGGAAACAAAGCAAACTATGGAAACTGAAATTTAGACGATAAAGTAGCATAGTGTGGCATAAACTCTGCCTGTGAGATGCAGGTGAAATGTGGAGCCAGTAAGTAAATTAGAAATAAACACACGGTTGATTTTGCTGGCCACAAAATAGCCACAATCTATTACACTGCCTATTTAGCATATTAGCTACATTTTAGCTTATGGGTATAAGTGACGCGAATCATTAAAAGACTTGCAACACACCATTAAATCTGAGAAAATATGAAATTTCTCCAGTTGCAATGAAACCTGTTAAATTAGATCTCTATAATCCCAACTTTAAGACATCTTATTCAGCGTTATTGAACACACACAGACATGCTTTTCCATCATGGGTGAAAGGGCAGGCGTGCAAATGTAGTGAACAACTAAGGTATTTATGTCAAAACACTGAATGTTTATTATTTTTATCATACCATATTTGGACCATTTACTTAATTAAAATTGTACTCAAATTTTGTTTCCTGGTATAACAAAGAGAATAATCAAGTTAATAATAACGTTTATCGTGTTTGTTAGAGTTACCACAACGTAGGTGCACAGTTGGTACAGATCCAATGTCCTCTGCCTGGTGACTAAAGAACAGAGAGCGCGACTTTGAGTGAAAGACAGTATACCTTAGATATCTTAACGTTACTTGTGTTTATTGTTTGAGCTTTTGTACTGTACATATTCGGTGTGCAAAGTAACTACTAGCCGGACACCATCCTTAAAAACCCTGCGTATCTATTGCCAATTTTCACACAATATTAGCTAGCCAGGCGCTGCTGCGATTAAGCTTGTAATTTAAAGTACCTTACTATATTCAATTATTTTAGCTTTGTTCATTCAGTGCAAATCGTGAAATAACTGGCTACTATATAGTTTGAAGCAAGTGGATCAACTATTGGATACTTTACTTAGAAATACAAAGTAGTAATATCACCGTGCTAAAAAACACCTAGAAGCCACAAGCCTCAAAACATTATCAAGTAAAAGTTTATAGAATTGTAGACCCTGTTAGTATTATACTGTTGTTGTATTATTGGATCATAATTATTCATGTATTAAAATGTAATCTTACTCTCTTGTAGTTGGTCAGAGTTGCTGCTAATTTTCCTTTGTTTTTCTGTTGGGTAGTTTATTTATTAATTTTGGGTCATTTGTCACCTAGCAAAACTAATACGATCTAATATAACCGGTAAATAAATTCTACCTTCATGAGTTATAATGTACAAAGATTCTCTCATTGGTTGAATGGGGTGGACAAAATAAAGTAGGAACACCTGTCAACATAACACAGTACAGTCCTTTACACAGACTACATTCTCCGAATGATCCTTGGGTGAATCACCACCTTGGCATCTTCATGAAGATGGGACTTG